>LBNU01003335.1:1950-12603 GCA_014162995.1 Artemisia annua
TCAAGTCTCGGTCATTTCAGTAAATGTAATAGGTTGCTAGAATTATCACTTTTATCTTAATTATGTTAGCTACTCGTATGGTTAATGTTTAGTCTAATAAGATGTCCAATGGGCCTTGAAAGCCCACGACTTAGAAGATAGGGAAGGGAGTGTTGCCCTATCCCTCTCCTATAAATAGGACATCATGTATCTAATTACATTTGTTGGTTATTTTCATATCTTAAGGAAACTCTTGTTCTTTCATCTTTCATATTGATCTTAATCAACCAAGTCTATTTCTCATCTCATTTCTCTCATTTGAATACTTGTGTTTACTAATATGGTGACCTAACACTTTAGTAAAAGAATTAGCAAGCAAGAAAGCAGTAAGTTTATCATACCACGCACTGGGGGCTTGTTTGAGACCATAGAGAGCCGTCTTAAGTCGGTAGACATGATTGGGTGCTCTGGGTCGACAAATCCCTCTGGCTGACTAACGTATACCTCCTCACGTAGTTGACCGTTCAGAAATGCAGTTTTCAATCCATTTGATAAACGACCATGTTTTTGTGAGCAGCGTATGCTAAAAATATTCGAACGGCTTCGAGTCTAGCCACTGGTGCAAAAGATTCCTCAAAGTCAATTCCTTCCTCTTGAGTATATCCTTTAGCTACCAAACGTGATTTGTTACGAATAACATTGCCTTCTGCGTCCAACTTGTTTTACCAAATCCTTTTTAGCCCAATGACATAAAATCCATCCGGTTGTTCAACTAATTCCCAAACTTCAAGACGTTTGAACTGGTTGAATTCCTCTTGCATTGATTCAATCCAGTTGTCGTAAGTGAGAGCTTCTTTAATATTTTTCGGTTCTTCATGACTAACTGTTAGAGCATAAATGCAATGTTCGGCATCGGAGTGAAGTTTGGAGCTGTTGGATGACCAATAGTGTTGACAATTGGATGGTCACGAGTCCAATGATGTGTTGAAGGGTGAGGGTTATGAAACTGCTGCATATTAGTTGGTTCCAAGTTGCGTGTTGACGACTTAGCAATATCAAAAAGGTTCGGAGTCGGAGCAAACGGATTGAAGAACGCATTTGGATCATAATTTGCAGGTTCGGGTACTTGTTGTTGGTTCAGATCTTCAGTTGGGTTGTCGGTGTTGGAAGCGGTTTGTTCTTCTATTGTTGGTGATTCAGTCGGAGGTGCATCGTGTGTTACTATTGTGGTTGTAGTAACCGTTGTATCAGGTACTTGAATATTATCAGGTTGAGCAGCGGAACTAGTGGATACATCTGGTGCACGTGTCTCAAATGAATCATCGAACAAAGGAGAAAACAATGTTTCCAATTCTCGACGAGTTAGTGACAACGGTTCAGCTGAAGAATCTGGAAAGTTTAGACGGTTGGTTGCGGGTCCTAAGCTGTTTTGCTCAGAAGCCATTTCTGTGAGCTCATCGAAATTAGCATGGATAGTCTCCTGAATCTCTCTAGTACGACGGTTGTAGATTCTAAAACCTTTGGAGTTTTCACAATATCCAATGAAGATACCGACGTCAGCCTTTGCCTTAAGCTTTCCAAGATCATCACGATCATTATTCGGATAACAAAGAGATCCAAATACATGAAAGTGTTGTATGTTGGGCTTTCGTTTGTGAACAATTTCATACGGTGTGACTTTGTGACGTTTATTGATCATACAACGATTTTGGGTGTAACATGCGGTAGAGACGGCTTCTGCCCAAAGATAATCTGGTAATTGAGCATTAATGAGCATCGTTCGTGCGGCTTCCACTAACGTCCTGTTGCGTCTTTCGACCACTCCATTTTGTTCGGGAGTCCGTGCAATTGATGTTTGATGTTCAATTCCAACTTTCTCAAAGTATGCACGAAGAGTTTGATTCTTGAATTCAGTTCCATTATCTGTTCTTACAATTCTTACTGTGTTGCGAAGTTGAACCTGAATTTTCGTGAGAAAGGTGATTATCATTGATGGAGCTTGATCTTTGCTTCGAAGAAAGTAGACCCAAGTCCATTTGGAGAAGTCATCGACTATCACAAGTATGTATCGTTTCCCATTAATCGTTTGTACTCGCATTGGTCCACATAAATCCATATGAAGAAGTTGAAGAACATGATCAGTGCTCGGTTCTGGTTTGGTGGTGAGGTGTGCACGTTTGCTCTTTCCTTGTTCACAAGCGGGACATAGGTGATCTTTTGCATATCGGAACCTTGGAAGACCGTCAACTAGTTTATGGCGAGCAAGATCAGTCATAGTTCGGAAGTTGAGATGTGACATGCGTTGGTGCCATAACCAGGATTTTGTCGATTCAGCCTTTGAAAGTAGACAAATGGGAGAGGAAGCGGTCATGTCGGACATTGAAATTGTATAAAGACTGTTTCCACGTGTGCCGGACATGAGATCATTTCCTTGTAGATCACGAACAAAGCATGTTTTCTCCCTGAATGCAACTTCCAGATCACCATCACAAAATTGACCAACTGAAAATAGATTGTGACCAAGGCCTTCAACATAATAAACACGACTAATTTCGATATTCCCACTGACATAGTCCCCATAGCCCATAATTGCAGCGAAATGATCATTCCCGAATCTGACAGTACCAATGAACTTTGAGACAAAGTTTTTTAACAGTTTGAGATTGCCTGTCATGTGTCGGGAGCATCCGCTATCAACAATCCAGAGAACAATTTGCACCACCTGCATCACATGAAAGAGACGACGATGGTACAATGGTAAGGGTGGAACCCGAAGAAGTTGTGGGTTCCGTTGGGTTAGAAGCACACATGTTAACAATTTTAGGAATCCATTTAAAGTTATGTGTCCTTTGTAACCAACGTTGCCAATTCCAACTAGATTTAGCCTTCTTTATATCAAATTCAGTGACAGTTGGCATGATCCTAGAGGTATTGTTCGCAACTACTGGGTTGACTATATCATTCTTAGAAACTACACAAGGCATAAGTCCTAGCACAGATTTAGAAGCATTAGTGGGCCTAGATTTTCTGCCTAATGTACGTTTCTTAAGACGAGATAAAAGAGAATTTGCAACACATTTAGAATGATCACCAGATAACATACTCTTACGACAAAACACACATGAAGCATCAACTTTTAAAACATTCAAAGGTTCATCATTCGTTACACATAGATTAGAATTACAATTTGCCAAATCAGTATCTAAATCTAGTGCAGGATGAGTCTTATTCAAAGTCCTAGGGTGTTCTTCTACTTCAGAGGCTTCTAGTGTCTCTCTTCTACGTTGCAAAATCCTATTCTTCCATTTCATTCGTTTATGCTTGGATCTGCTAACGCTATGAGTGGCAACTATTCCTGTAGAAGTGGAAGGATCCAAATTAGACTTCTTAGTGTGTTGTGCTATATTTGTTATGTCTAATGAGTACATTCCTGGAGCAATTACATTAGTGTTGACAGATTTTCCTTTTTCAAGCTTACGTATTTTCTCTTTCAACTCAATGATAATGTGCATTTTATCTTGAATTTCACTGTCGAGTTTTCGGTTAGAATAAAAATATTCATCACGACTCTTTTGCCAAAAATCTGTAACTTCTTGCAATTCTGCAATTTCCTTTTCATATTTCGAGATTTGACTTTTTAGTTCCTCGTTTTCGTTTTGAAAAGTTGTGGAAGTTTTAAGACTTTGTAATTCCAGTTCGAAATCAAGACTTTGGTTTTGACACCATTCAAGCTTTTTGTTGAGTTGAGAAATCTCATTTGAAAGTTTGTTTTGCACATCATCATTGTGTTTTCGGAGATTAACGTTTTCATCTTTTAATGTCTCAATTTGTTTAGATAACAACTCAACATCATCACAGTGATCATCAACAAGCATAGAAGTACCAGATTCATAAAGAGAATTCATAATCACAGAAATTATATCAGCACTAAGAACATGTTCCAAGAGTCGATCAGCTTCTTTTTGTAAAAATTGATTTTGACGTTTTTGATTTAAAATCGCTTGTTCAGTTTCTTGAAACACATTCATCATAGATGAGACTTCTTTTTGAAGTTCCTGTTCCCAGTGGTGAGCACAATGACGCAAATGTCGAGCAATAGGTAAAAACTGTTTTTGAAACACTTCTCGTTTTTCTCTCTCATGAGGAGTAGTAATAGTAAAAACCGTTATTTGAGAGTTGCGTTCAATGGCTTCATCTAATTGTTCAATGTTATCCATGAACGTGTCGAAATACTGAAGTATACGACAACGTGTAGGAAGAGTTTGAAGTTTGTTATCATTTGGTAAAGGACCGTTTATTTGCACCACTGGTTTAGCAGGAGCTACATGAGAAGTAACTTCTTGAGGTTTGATAATGTACCATGGTTGTTCAGATTTCTCTTTTTGCGGTGTAAAAATATCAGTAATTGGAGGCATTTTAGAGTAATCAAAAGGTTTATTGTATGTCACATTTTCCATTTTTGATCGACTCTCTTCTTCAATTTCATATTCCTCTTCACAATCATATACAACAGTACGAACAACAGTATCGTCAAAGAAATGATCTGCACTATATAACTTTGGAATCTCATTGAGTGCTACACGTAAAAAACATGGTGAATCACTTCCAATTGCAAAGCCGTGACCATTGTTTGTTCGAGTTACTGAAAACTTTTGAATAGTAGTCACTGAATTACCTGTTTTATACACAACATTTTGAAATTCTTTAAGCTTATGTTCCAATTCAATAATCTCATCGACGTATGACTTAACTTTGTTTCTGGTTTTGCGTTTATGTTCTGTGAACTCAGTTAGACAATTTGATAACTCCGTTTTGGTTTTTAAAATGATTGCTTCAAGTTGGGCAATTTGTTTTTTGTGTTCAAACGCTTGTTTTTCCAGTTCAGAAGCTAAGTTATTTTTAGACTCCATAATTTTAGCAATTTGGTGTTCTAACTCTTTTTCGTGACGAGAAGATTTTAGAAAAGCAGCTTCAAAGCCTTTTTCTCGTTGAATCAGTTTTTCCGCGTTTGACAGTTGAAATTTATAGCACTCAATATCCCTAGTTAATAATACATTTCTCTCTTTCAATCTAGCATTAAGCTCTTGACATTTAATGTTTTGAGATTGACTAGTCATAAGAAGGGACTGAATTTCTGAATCTGGACCAGACGAAGGACCACATTGTTCAACGTGAGCATTGTCATCATTGACAGTTTCATTATCCGAATCATCAAATGTGACAACCGGGTTAATTTGAAAATCGTCAAATATAACTTTTGTGTCCATTTGAGTATTCGTGTGTGTAGATAACAATGAATCATTTTGAACTTCTTGTTCCTTGTAAGATGCAGATGCAGATGGGGAGGTAATTTCATGTATGAGGCATGAGTTAAGATCAGTTACCTGAGAAAGACCATCGGTGTCATAAACTGGGCCTGAGTAACTTATGTAGAGTTCATGCATGTCGGCCATTAGCATAACAGCAACTTCCAAATCTTCCATGTCATCATCGGTGTAACACCCCCAACTCAAATATGGCAGCTATCGTGTTGGGGGTATTACGCAAATAGAAACCAAGCACATTTATAGCTAACGACCACGACTCGGGACATTTATAAATGTGACAAAACATATCATTCGAATTACAAACCGTTTAGAGTACAAGGACTCTTAAGTCAAAGTAGCAGCGGAAAAAGTAAATAGAGTTTGCAGCGGAAAATATACAAAGTTTAGCAGCGGAAATAGTAAAAGACACAAAAAGGTTTTACGAATGACATGCAAAATAAGGTAGTGAAAGTAGTTAAGCTGCCTTGACAGAATCGCCTTTCCAGCCTTAGCCACTCCTCCACGCCCAAAACGTCACATGCCAAAGCTAAGCATTAATATCATTAGTACCTGAGAACACATGCTTAAAAGTCAACACAAAGGTTGAGTGTAATCCATAGGGTTAAAAATAAAGTTTTGAGCACAAGGTTTTAATCATAAGATTATGAGCCAACACTATTGCTAATATCGGGAAATCAAGATAACAACCAATGCTATAGAGGCATCCCTGCTGGCTATAACATTGTTGATGATTGCTAAGCTCATGACACGCAAAACGTTAACCAACAATTCATAGTATTCAAATATAAACCGTCGGAATCTTCATAATATAACAAGTGCCCCCAAGGCCAAGTACTTGGGCCAATTACTCGAGCAAATCGAATATAGTACACCACAATTTTGCCTATTCCAGCAACAAGTGGAGGTGGAGGGGTCAATTCCTATAGGCCTATATCTCCTATATTCGCGTTCACTCGCCAAGTGATAATGCGTTCATGATCTGAGGGTCTTGCCAATGGCAAGGCAGAGCTTACTTAGCACATCGGTCAAGGAAAGCCATTACCAATCAGGAAAGCATACTAAAATACTTGTGCTTCAGAAAACATTTAAAGCATGTATCTTCACCCCATGGGTTTATAAACATTTAAAATATAAAAGTGGGCTATGAATCACACCTAACAATAGCCAGGAACGAGCATATATCAACCAAATCAAATATGGCCTCACAGCAAATATCCTCAGCCAACAACCTAATCATTATTAAATCATCATAACTCAGCAATGGTACTCAATACTTTAATAAACAATGCTAATAGATTTTATAAAGACAATGGCCGTTTGAAAAGAAAATAGTTTTCAAAAGAAGTCTCGTGTGGAAAGAAAGATAGAAAAAGAATAAGTCGGCAAATCAACAAAACATACAAGAAAGGGTGACGATTATCTAATTGACATTTACTCGGAGGAAACCCAGCTCAAAAAGCGATGAAAAAAGAAGAAATACTATTTGAAGAAAATCTATAGTCTTCTCAAACCCACCCTCCGAATTATAAGCATCATTATTACTAAACATAAATCAACATATATTTACAGTCTCTATTTAGAGGCTTATTTACCCATTATTTAACCAAGATTAATACGAGAGTAGTTGAAATAAAAGAAGGTTTCGAACACCATTGCTGAAATTATGGTGCTCAAATAGGATATATATTTAGATATAATAATTAAAAAGATAATAATGAATTTTATAAAATTTCGGGGCGGGAGTCTTGGTGATTGACCCTTGAGGATAATTGCCTTGGTTGGCAGGCGCCATATCTTCTTGATTTTGTAGTATATATCAGAATTTTCCGAGTCAACACTCTTTTTTATATATTCTCACATTATCACGCTTCAATATTTTCCTGTAAATTGTTAAAGAGTGTGATAATTATGTCACTCACCACTTTAATATGATTGGATATTTTATAATATGTTATTGCACGTTTAAAAGACCCCCCAATAGTGTGTTTGAGGTGAGTTAATTCACACCATGCGTTATGCCTTGTTACATAGAATTTCGTGTTTTCCTAAGGGATGACCAGATGTATATGATCTTTTAAGATGTGATGCTTCCCTACGTACCTACTCATCTCGCTGTACCAAAGGCGTCCTACTAGTACGCAATTATTTGATAATGCATCATAGCCGCCAACTCGCGAAACCGAGTCCGTGCATAAAGCGAAAGCTTCACAACGTGCAGCTCCCTTTCAGCACATTAGCTCAAGCACACACTTGTCCCGAGTCTCAAGTCCGCTCATCCAATTCCAATGAATACTACACATTTATCACTTGCGATATACCAAAGTTTGTGAAATTTATCCGTAAGTACATAGTTATTATTCCGAATATATATAAAGTGTTACCGGTTTAACAATTAAACTAGATTTAAGATTATATATAAGTGAGGCCCATATAATGGACTAGGAATAGGACTCATATCCCCTCTAAATCATACCTATCCGTGCTGAGAGGCCAATAGGCAAATTGTAACCATACTCCGGGTAAGTAACCGGTACAACGACATAACTCCTTATTTAATCCAAGAGAAATCCATATATAACAACACCAATCCCTCGTATGATAACACTCTGCGTCACTGGCCCGTATATGAGCCAAGCATCATACAGGAATACCTAAATATACATGATAAAATCTTCCCCTATTCGGGCAAACCTGAACCAACGCCCGAACAAGTCCTCATATTATTTCACTTCGGCTCAGTACTATGATTTGTTGGTTAAATATGCCGCAAACATGTCCTATATTGCGCGAGAAGACTTTCACGCATTCATCAACAAACAATGTTATTAAATGCACCCAATGCGTAATACCCATAGCACCCCCCTCACACCAACAACATGAATAATAATAAGTTTTGTAACCCACCACCACCACTACCACCGATGACGCTGGTTGTTATCTTTTCTTCCCGGGATGAGGTCATATGTTGCTCAGTATCTCGGATGAGTGTTAAGACAAGCCTTCCGCGTGCGCCGTCCAGAAGCCAACCAATTTAACAATATTCTCAATAAACCTATGGATTACACTCAAACTTTGCTGTTGACTTTTAGCATGTGTTCTCAGGTACTAATGAGATATTTATGCTAGCTTTGGCATGTGGACGTTGGACGACCCTCGATTTAGTCGACATCAGAAGCAACGGAAACTAGGCTTCAAAAAGGCGATGGAGAGTAGAGACTCGCGTTTCTGTCATTCTCATTATAATACATCTCATATAACCATTAAAAACAACCAAAACTCCCACGCAGTCAACCGTAGGACTCAATTGTCGAAAGGCGTATGATCCGTTAAAGTCGCGGCCACTAACTAATCAACTGAGCGACCCAAGGTATGGAACAATCACCATCAAAACGCGCCTTTTTGTGTCTTTTAACGTTTTATTATTTCCCTTGTTACTATGAGGACAATCAATTAACTTTATTTAAAAGAATATTTATTACCTTAATTGACCAAAACTCTCATTCGTTAATAAAATAATTATCAAATTATTTAGGGTTTGGCTTTGAAATTAGAGTTTTGTACAAGAAATGAATAAAAAAGGGTGTGACTTAAGAGTCCTTGCTACTCTAAACGTTGTAATTCTCGAGATGAGTATGTGTTGACAGTTATAAACGTCTCGAGTCTGCGTGCGGTCGTGTAGCATAAATGCTGCTTCGGTTTTCATATTGTGCGTAACTACCCGCCCAACACGATAGCTGCCAATATTGCTGGAGTGGGGCGGTGTCTTCAGGCCCGATGCGATGACGATGCGGGAAGGATTTGGAAGGTTTGCTGTTATGCTAGCGTGTCAGGGCACGACGTCGTCTCCATGAACTCGGGTCCTTATCACACATTCATTGAAATCACGGGTGGGGAAGGGTGGCCGCTCAGATTGGGGTTTACCAGGCCCCGCGTGATTACTGACGGACCCGCACCACACGCGTGGGAATGGCGTATCTCGAAGGGCGCGTTGGCTAGCGAGGTCGACTGATTCATTAAGGTAAACGGGGGTGCGGGGGATGAGTCTAACTCATGCCGCGGGGTACATTGTACGCCATGAAATTACCTCCCATCCCTGCATCTTCTACATATAACCTTACAAGAACTCTACAGATACTAGGATAAGTTGGGAAAGTCAGAGTTGTGGTCAGCCGTCAATTATCTTGTACACACGACCGAGCCCAAGGGACCGAAATAAGTGAACCTGGCGACACAAAGAGTTATATTTTGACGATTTTCTAATCTGGTAACCCGGTTGCTCAATGGATGATTGAGGCTTAATGAACACTGGTGCCGGACATGAAAAAGGGGTAAAAGAAGGAGAGAGGAAGGTGCTGATGTGTGTGTGTTTTAGTGGTTTAGTAAAAATAATAAATTATTATAAGTAGTGGCGTATTTATAGGGGTTAGAAATGGAACCAATGCTTCATAGTATTCAACATAGATATGTCCGTTTATTATTTTAAGTGTAGGGTGTAATAATGAAAATAAACTCAAGGACCTATCTCGCCGTCCCTGATACCTTCAACATAACCCGATCTCCTACCTGAAACTCCAGAGGTTTACGCCTCACATCTGCGTAACTCTTTTGACGGTCACGAGCTACTTTCAATCGTTCCTTAATCTGAGCAATGTTCTCGGTCGTCTCACGGACTAAGTCCGGACCGATAAGCTGTGCTTCTCCCACTTCATCCCAAAAAATGGGTGAACGACACTTTCGACCATAAAGTGCTTCAAACGGTGCAGCCTTAATACTCGCATGATAACTATTATTGTAGGAAAACTCAACTAAAGGCAAATGGATATCCCATCCATTTCCGAAATCTATCACACACGCGCGTAGCATATCCTCCAAAGTCTGAATGGTTCTCTCGCTTTGACCATCGGTCTGTGGATGGTAAGCGGTACTCATGTCGAGTTGCGATCCAAACGAATTCTGAAGCGACTGCCAAAACTTTGAGGTAAATCTGCTATCCCTATCGGATATAATAGACACGGGCACCCCATGTCGAGAGACTATCTCTTTCACGTAGAGCCTAGTCAACTTATCCATACTATAGTTCTCCTTAATCGGCAAAAAGTGAGCAGATTTCGTCAATCGATCGACTATTACCCAAATAGCATCGAATCCAGTAGAAGTATTAGGTAACTTAGTGACGAAATCCATCGTAATCCTCTCCCATTTCCATTCTGGGATCTCAGGTTGCTCTAGTAGACCAGACGGTTTTTGATGTTCGGCCTTTACCTTGGCACAGGTAAGACACTTACGAACATAATCGGCAATCTCAGCCTTCATATTGGGCCACCAATACAACTTCTTCACATCCTGA
>LBNU01003337.1:8444-18934 GCA_014162995.1 Artemisia annua
TGCTTGAACGTCTTGGGAAACATGTAGCCAAGGCATACTAGGCTATTAAGGTAGTATTTAACGCATGAGCCACTGTTTACAACCCCTATGGTTGTGCCGTGCATGGCATAGGGCGAGATAAGAGCTCATAGAATTGGAGAGATATGTATGCCACTCCATGAGTTATTAGGAATACACCCTTCATCCACACAAGTAACATACATATCAATTAACCGGTAAAAGATAGTTAGGGAGTAATGAAATCTAAGTAAACACAACTTTCTCCATATTGTTTTCACAACCACAATAGTTTAGATATTTATTTTATTTTAATTTGCATAAGTAGTAAATTTGGTTTAGTTGACTAGCAACTAATTCCTCCCTTCTTCCAAAAACCGAGATTTTAATCGCTTTCTAAAAAAATATAAAAATACAAAAAGAATCTTCCTTCCACCCTTAGAGCTATTAGAGTAGCTTTTCTATCCTAACGAACACTATTCCCTGTGAGAGAACGATCAATCCCCCGTACTTACCATTATCCTATACTACATCGGTCAGGTACACTGCCTGGTGTGGTTGTAAGCCTCTTGAGATCCCTCGAGAGGTAAAACCTGTTTAAGGTCACAAAACCAAGCATCAAGTTTTTGGCGCCGCTGCCGGGGAATAGTTATTGTTTAGGTAGAATTTTTATTTCTTTAGGTCTACTCACTAGATTCCTTTCTAGCGAGATTTTTATTTTCTTTTTCTAGGATTTCTTAACTCTATCTTTTTCTTCGTGTTTTTGTTCGTAGAAGCCGCAGCTCACTAAGAGACCTTGTCTCACCCTACGCAGAACCTGACAGGGAAATGCGGAGGATAAGACGACTCTTTACATCACCCGAACCATCCGGCATTGCCATTGCCTTCGATGATCCCCTCTCTGAGGAAGAATCAAACCCTCATTCGACACCCCCTAGTCCTCATTCTACTCAGGATGAGGAGGTTCCCGAGAATCTTGTTCCTAAAACCCTCAAAGACTACTCATCCCCCACGCCTCGTGGTTTTTCCAATGCGATTGTTTTTCCAAATGAACGCACGGATGAGATCTTGCGTGCAACGGATATTTGGCTCGTCCAAAATGTATGCAAATTTCACGGATTGAAAACTGAAGATCCAATCCAACACATCAAGGACTTTCTGAAAATAGTAGACACCCTCCATACAGACGAAGCCACTAGAGATACCTCCCGATTACGATTCTTCCCTTTCGCCCTTTATGAAAAGGCCAAGGATTGGTATAACAAACTTCCTTCCGAGTCCATCTTCACATGGGAACAGCTTATCTCGAAATTCTATGAGAAATTCTTCCCCATAGGGAGAACCTCCGCGTTGAGAGATGGAATCCTCCGTTTCGAAGTNCAATCCAACACATCAAGGACTTTCTGAAAATAGTAGACACCCTCCATACAGACGAAGCCACTAGAGATACCTCCCGATTACGATTCTTCCCTTTCGCCCTTTATGAAAAGGCCAAGGATTGGTATAACAAACTTCCTTCCGAGTCCATCTTCACATGGGAACAGCTTATCTCGAAATTCTATGAGAAATTCTTCCCCATAGGGAGAACCTCCGCGTTGAGAGATGGAATCCTCCGTTTCGAAGTGGACCCAGCCGAGCATATCTACGAGTCTTGGATTAGATTCAAGGACCTAATTAGGCGAGTCCCCCATCATGGCATTAAACTCTGGTTCCTTGTCCAAATCTTCTACGACAGTGTCTCTAAGAACGACCAGAGGGGAATCAAATAACTCACCAAAAGGTAGGATAGCCAATTTAAGCGCTGAAGAAGCGTGGAGCAGAATCGAGGAATATGCGAATGATCAAGACGACACTTGGGATGAACCTGATTCGATCATGAGCATTTCCAAAACGATATAGAAACCTCCCGTTGTTAGCCGATTAAATAGGTTAAAAGATCAGACAGCCTATCTGGACAAATCTCAACCAACTAAACAGTTGTCCAACCCATACCTGATCTGTGATCAATGTGGTGGCCCGCATGAAGTTGAGGAGTGCGAAGAAAACACCACCACCGAACAAGCATGTTTGTCAAGTCATGATGTTTTTGATGATCCTTCCCTCTTATCTTTTTATCAAAACAACGATTTCACCCCTTGGGGGAATCTTGAAAAAACCGAGGGAGGGGGAGAACATCTTGACTACAAGGTTAGAAGCACTTTCGAGAATGACCTTGGGCATTTCATGTTTGAAAAGGATTTGCAACTAAAAGGCCTTGATAGCCTCATCACAAGTAAACAGAATGACATGAGAGCCAAATTCGCAGAATTCGACACCATTCTTGACGGCCTCGACAAAACCCCAACAGATCAAACAGATCCTCTACTCGCCATTACCATTCGTGCCGGCACAACTACTAAGGATCCACCTTACCCAACTCCACAAACTGCTACCGCGGAACCCGACACACCTCCTAAAGAGGAGGGGGACGTAAGCAATGAAACCCCTGAGCAACACCCTCGGGCGAACCTTTCTCCAGCCGCTCCCACTAAACAACCCGCTAAAGTCCTATATCCGTCCCATCTTAAGAATCAGAAGGTAGAAAGCGACAATAAGAGATTCTTGTCATATTTAAAGGACTCCGTGGTCACCATACCTCTTCTTGATGCATGTTACCATATGCCCAAGTATAGTACATACTTCAAGAAGCTCCTGACAAACAGAAAGAAACTCGAAGGTCTTGTGACCCTCGGTGAAGAATGTTCTGTGGTGACTCAACGGGGGCTACCAAAGAAAGTGGACGATCCAGGTAGTTTCACCTTGCCCTGCTCCATGGGATCCCTATCAATAAAGAACGCTCTGGCCGACCTTGGGACGAGTATCAATCTCATGCCATATTCCATGTTCACCAAATTAGGATATTCAGGATTGAAACCAACTCGTATGAACATCCAGCTGGCCGATAGGTCGGTCAAATACCCCGTGGGAATATGCGAGAACGTGCTCGTTAAGGTAGGGAAGTTTAAATTTCCAGTCGACTTCGTCATCCTTGAAATGGAGGAAGACGACCTCGTGCCCATCATCCTGGGAAGACCGTTCCTCGCAACTGCCCGCGCTGTTATTGATGTTCATGACGGCAAACTAACTTTGCGAGTAGGAGACGACAGCTTAACCTTTAACATCAAGGACACAATGAGTCTTTCCCCCGAAGCAGCTAACCAGCTTTACTTTATCGGTGAAGTTGATGAGCTCTCGGATGAGATTAACAACTGTATAGATGAGCAGGTAGAAGCTGGTTGGTTGAGAGATGAATCCCTCAAACCTGTCTTAGAAAGGGAGAAAACTGCAGATGTTAATACAGTATCCTTTTACCCCAGACAAGAAACAGAGCAACTTGAGCTTCGCAAACCGGAAAACAAACTCAAACCCTCCATCATCAAACTACCCACGCTAGAACTCAAGGAACTCCCAAGCAACCTGGAATACGCTTTCCTCTAAGGAGAGGATCAGCTTCCAGTTATCATAAACTCCGCTCTGAACAAAGAACAAAAAGGTAAGCTCCTGGAGGTTTTAAAGAAATACAAAGGGGTCATAGCATGGAGTGTGGCCGACATCAAGGGGATCGACTCGACCTTTTGCACGCATAAAATCCTAATGGAAGAAGACTACAAGCCTACCGTGCAACCTCAAAGGCGAGTAAATCCTAATATCAAGGAAGTTGTAAAAAAGGAGGTCATTAAACTCCTCGATGCAGGGCTAATCTACCCTATATCGGACAGTCCGTGGGTAAGTCCTGTGCAGGTTGTACCAAAAAAGGGAGGAATGACGGTAGTGAAGAACGATAAGGATGAGCTAGTACCTCAGAGAACCGTAACCGGATGGCGTGTATGCATAGATTATAGGAAACTGAATGATGCCACCCGAAAGGATCATTTCCCTCTCCCATTCATCGATCAAATGTTGGAACGGCTAGCAGGTCATGAGTACTACTGTTTCTTAGATGGGTTCTCAGGGTATTTCCAAATCCCCATCGCCCCTAAGGACCAAGAAAAGACAACGTTTACATGCCCCTATGGCACCTTCGCCGACAAGCGAATGCCCTTTGGACTATGTAACGCCCCTGCCACTTTCCAGCGCTGCATGACGGCAATCTTCCACGAACTAATGGAAGATAGTATGGAGGTCTTCATGGACGATTTCTTAGTCTTTCGGAACTCCTTTAACCGCTGTCTAGCCAACCTTGAAAAAATGCTTAAACGATGTGAAGAGACTAACTTGGTACTAAATTGGGAAAAGTGCCATTTTATGGTCAAAGAAGGAATCGTGCTAGGGCATAAAATCTCAGGAAATGGAATTGAGGTGGACCGAGCTAAGATCGAAGCTATATCCAAACTTCCCTACCCAACAATGGTCAAGGCAATCCGTAGCTTCTTAGGTCATGCGGGCTTCTACAGGAGATTCATCAAAGATTTCTCAAAGATAGCTAGACCAATGACTCAGTTGCTTGTGAAGGATGCTCCATTAGACTTCAACCAAGAGTGCAAAGATGCATTCGATAGATTAAAACAGGATCTTACGCAAGCTCCAATCATGGTGACCCCAGATTGGAAGCTACCCTTCGAAATCATGTGCGACGCTAGTGACTATGCTGTTGGAGCAGTATTAGGCCAAAGGATTAACAAGCATTTCCAGCCGATATACTACGCTAGTAAGACCATGAATCCTGCTCAGGAAAACTACACCACCACCGAGAAGGAACTATTGGCTGTGGTGTTCGCTTTTGACAAGTTTCGTCAATATCTTGTTCTCTCTAAAACAGTTGTCTTCACGGATCATTCAGCTCTTCGATTGTTGGGAATTCTGTTAAGTGAGAATTCTACTGATGGATACTACTGAAGGAATCTGCTGAAGACACAGATTCTGCTGAAGATGTGATACTGCTGAAGACATAGTTTCAGCATATTTAGTTTCTGCGGATATAGTTAAACCGCGCATTATGTAATGTAGTTAGGATATGCATGAGTAATATTAGGAAAAGATAATGCATATCATTTAAAGTTTATAGAATATACATTTTTTGTGAAACGGTTTAGGTTAGGGTTCCTTGTCTATAAAAGGAACACAAGTTTATGTTCAATGAAATGAACAAGTTTACAAGTTATTAATATATAAAAAATCCATAGAGGATTAAACGTTCTTAGTATTCATTGTTTATGTTTGTATTTGTTTTCCGCATTAGAATACAAGCTTTGGAGATTCTCTATTAGAGTGTTTGTGATTACATAGACACTGCTAACGATCAACGAGAGCTACAAGATCTATCAAGGATACATAGATTCAACAAGTGGTATCAGAGCCTCGGGAGAGTCTCTTTGATACTGAGAACATCAATTCTTTAAACACTCCTCAACAACACAACTTTACATCATGTCTGGATCTGACGCTGAGTCAGATACAACACACAATCAAAACACAGCATCCCTTCATCACCTCACTCTCTCTAACAGCAATGCAAAATTCCCTTACCTTAAGAAAGAAGAGTATGAACTCTGGGCAATGCAGATGCAGAACTGGATTACCAACATTGATCATAATCTTTGGAAGGTGGTCCTTAAAGGTAACAGTCCAAAGAGGACTGGCACTGACGCAGATGGTAGAATATACTATCTTGATCCTACATCTGCTGAAGAGGTTCTTGCTCTTCAGAGGGAAAATAAAGTAAGAACTATTATTCTTCAAGCTATACCTCCAGATCACTTGGGTGATTTTCACTTCATGTCTGATGCAAAGGATCTCTGGATGGCAATTAAAGCTAGATTTGGTGGGAATGATGAGTCAAGAAGGATGAGGAACTCAATGCTGAAGCAGCAGTTTCAAGAGTTTCAGATCACTGAGGAAGAAGGTATCCACAAGGGTTATGACAAATTTCATAAGATTCTGAGTCAATTGAATCAGCTGAAGGCAAGGTCAGATAATGAAGATTGCAATGCTAAATTCTTAAGATCCTTGCCTCCATCATGGCTTCAAGTAAGCATTGCACTCAAAGCTAAGGGTGGATTGGACATGATGAGTTTTGATGATTTATACAACAAGCTCAAAACTCTTGAACCAGATGTCAAAAGTCCTATTCGTTCAACTACTCCCAATTACTCAGCTTTTGTTGGTTCTACATCCAATATAATGCCTCCTAGTTCAAGTCCAATTTCATCTGCATCATCTTCATACACACCAACCAAATCACATTCTTCTGGTAATGTGTTGGAAGATGTACTTCACTCTTTTGTTGCTGATTGTGAATCTCAGCAGCAACTCTCCTATGAGGATTTTGAACAGGTGGATCCATTAGATATGGAAGAGATGAACTTGAAGTGGCAGGTGGCTATGCTCTCATTGAGCATCAAGAGATTTGAGAAAAAGGCTGGGAGGAAGTTTGGTTTCAATGGCAGGGGTTCAGCTAGGTTTGACAGAAGGAAGATCAAATGCTACACTTGTGGTCAAATGGGTCACTTCTCCAGAGAATACAAGGACATGAAATCTACTGATGAGGTTAGGTATTCTACCTATCATCAGAAACAAGGGGAAGTTGATACTGCCAAAACTGGATATCCCACAGCCTTGATCACTTTGGATGATCATGTTGACTGGAAGGCTCATGAGAGAGGTGATGGTGATAGTGATCAGAGTGGACTGCTGGCAAGCTGTACTTCAGAGGATGTTCATGATCAATTTGCTCTTATGGGCATTTCTCAGGTACATAACTGTGTGTTTGGTTGTAGTGTAAGATAATGAGCTTAAAGAACAATATGATGAATTGAAACCTAAATATAATGAGTGTTATAAAGATCTTGAATCATATAAACATGGTTTAAAAATCGTAGAAAAACAAAAGATTTGGTTTCAGAAGAATCAAGTTGCTTATGAGGAGGAAATAAAAGGGTTAAAACAGGAATTAAAATGTGTTCAAGATGAGTTAATCTATATTAAGAAGTTAAAAGCTAATTTAGAATCTGATAAACAAGTTCTTCAAGAGAAGCTAGATACTGAAATAGCTACAAATAAGAAGTGGTTAATATCAGGTGATAATTTAGCTAGAAGTTTGTATGGTAGTCAAGCTGTCAACTCTGGTATAGGATTAGGTTTTCAGAAATATGTAGGATTAGAAGTTAGGGATGACAGTAGAAAAACTACACCAGCAGGATTAGCAAACTTTGTTAAAGAAGGCACCTTACCCCTGGTCCCATTAGAGGTGAACATATGCCCATTGACCTATCCATCACAGTTGACTTTGATGGATCACACCATTTATATGGCAAAAAGTCAAGTGACTTATCTGACCCTGTTACTAATAATGCTGACTCTGTCTCTTGCAGTGACAAGTCTTCTGATAAAGGGTCTACTGCCTATGAAAGTTGTGATTCAAGTGATCAGTCAGACCTTCCCAAGACCTCATTCAAGCCTTCACCCAAGTCCTCAAACAAGCCTCTAGGAGTTGCTACTGATGAATCTCATTCAAAGACAGTTTCTCCTGAAGACTTGTTATTTAATTCTTTGCAAAACAATAATGTTAATTCTGTCAAAAACAATTCTGTTAATGTTTGTGGTTTGAATACTTTCAATAGAACTCCTTTGAATGTTAATAAATCTTCTAGAAAGAAGAAATGTTTTGTGTGTGGAAGCAAATCTCATTTAATTAAGGATTGTAATTTTCATGAGCAAAGAATGGGTGACTGTGCTAAGAAAACTAGACCAATGTGGAAACGTGTTGATGACATACCTGCTTATGTTCCACAAGCAACTCAATCTAACAGCAGATACAATACTGCTGATAAATCAGCATCTGCTGATGCATCAGTTTCTGCTGATAGAACTTTTTCATCATATAGGAAAAGACATGTTGCAAGACCATTCCCTAGATCTGTTTCGTCTTATTATCAGAATGGTTATTGGCCTAGTTATTATCAACCTATGTATATGGGTTGGGGGGACCATGGGATACTGCTGTTAAGCCCTCAGCAGGTTGTTCTTGGACTAACAGGGGATCTAATTATCAAAGAAGATCCAAGAACAATGGTGGATCTTATACATCTACATGGCCTACTTCTTATGATCCACAAGGCAGGCTCAAGTCAGTAATGACTTGAGTCTCCAAAGTGTACTTATATTTTGTATATTTTTTTGTTGTTATTGTAGGATCATCCCTTACTAAGTAAAGAAGTTGGCATAGTAGATAGTGGCTGTTCAAGGAGCATGTCAGGAAACAGAGAAAAGATGATTAACTTTGTACCCATAGCAAGTGGAGGAAATGTGACCTTTGGTGGAGGAAATGGTAGAATCACAGGAAAAGGAACTATCAGAACACCCATGCTGGATTTTGAAAATGTACTTTATGTGAAGGAACTGCAGCACTTTAATTTGTTCTCAGTGTCACAAATTTGTGATAAAAAGAACAAAGTTTTCTTCTCAGAGGATGAATGTCTGGTACTCAACAAAGACTTCCAACTTCCAGCAGATACACCAATTCTTCTGAGGGTTCCAAAAAGCAATAATTTGTACACATTCAACTTAAATGAGGTACAACCTGACAGTGATCTAACATGTTTGGTGGCTAAAGCTTCCATGGATGAATCTACCAAATGGCACAGAAGGATGGCTCATGTGAATTTCAAGACCATCAACAAGCTGTCTAAACTTGGTCTTGTTCAAGGGCTTCCTTCCAAGGTCTTCACAAATGAACACAATTGTGTTGCATGCAACAAAGGAAAACAACACAGAGCCTCTTACAAAGCCATTACAGCAGTGAGCAATATCACAAAACCACTTCAGTTGCTGCATATGGACCTCTTTGGTCCAACTCAAGTGAGAAGTATTGATCATAAGTACTTCTGTTTGGTGATCACTGATGATTATAGCAGGTTTTGCTGGGTATTCTTTTTGAAAACTAAAGATGAAACATCTCCAATTTTGAAAGATTTTATTACCCTAGTTGCAAACCAGCTTAATAAAAAGGTTAAAGGTATAAGGTGTGATAATGGAACAGAGTTCAAAAATGTGGTTTTAATAGACCTATGTAACTCTAAAGGGATAAAAAGGGACTATAGCAATCCCAGGACCCCACAACAAAATGGGGTTGCTGAGAGGAAGAATAGAACCTTAATAGAGGCAGCAAGATCCATGCTTGCAGACTCTAAGCTACCCACAATGTTCTGGACTGAAGCAGTAAGCACTGCTTGTTATGTTCTGAACAGGGTCTCTATCACTAGACCTCATTCAAAGACACCTTATGAACTTCTCACAGGGAAAGTTCCTTCTGTTCATTTCCTAAGACCTTTTGGCTGTCATGTGACCATTTTGAACAACAGTGACCCACTTGGGAAATTTGATGGCAAGGCTGATGAGGGATACATTGTGGGATATTCAGCTCATAGTAAGGCTTATAGGGTATATAACCTGAATGCTAAAAGGATAGAGGAGACTCTTAATCTAAGATACCTAGAAGAAAAACCTAATGTACAAGGTCATGGTCATGCTTGGTATTTTGACCTGGGCTACTTAACTGATTCTTTGGGGTATACTAGATTTGTTGCTAATCAATCTGCAGGTACAAAAGATGCTCCTTCTAACAATGCAGGTGTACTGGATGATGACTCAGAGGATGAGTCTGAGTTTGATGAACTAACTATTGTTGTACCTTCCATTCCTCCTAACCATTTTGTAGGAAACAGTGCAAAAGATACTTCTGAGAAGGATGAAGATGAGTCATACTATGCAGAGGATCTTGCTAAGCTCATGACACAAGAACATGCTGCTACTCAAGAAGCTGAGAAACTTGGTGCACAGATTACAAAAGATGCTGAAGCACTTCTGAGACAATCAGCACAAGCCATCAGTGGAAATCAGGATTCTGCTGACAGTTCTACTGACAGTTCTCCTATTTCTACGGATAACCTCATTACTGCTGATGCTCAACCTGTTTCTACTCCTATTTCTGCTCGTGTGTCAACAGACTTTGGTGAACCATATACACGATTTCCAAGTCCTACAGATCTTGGTAATCACCAACCCAAAGCTGGCATCTTCACTTCCTCTTCCTATGATAGTGACTTTGAACCTAATGTGACCAATCTTGACAAAACCATTGATGTCAACCCCAATGCTACAAAAAGGATTCACACTAATCATCCAATGGAGAATATAATAGGTGATCCTAAAGATCCTGTTCACACTAGAAGCACTGTGAAAAAGACAAAGTATGGAGAAGTTGCTTTTATGTCTTATATTTCCCAGCAGCAGAGAGACAATCATACAGACTTTCAACACTGTCTGGTTGCTTGTTTTCTCTCCCAAATGGAAGCAACCAGTGTTCCACAAGCTCTTGCAGATAATAGTTGGCTTGAGGCAATGCAAGAGGAAATGCAACAATTCAAGAATCAGCAGGTTTGGATATTGGTTCCTTTACCAGATGGGAAGTATGCTATTGGGACAAAATGGATTTTGAAGAATAAAAGAGATGCAAG
>LBNU01003338.1:13376-46771 GCA_014162995.1 Artemisia annua
TGTGTTGTTTTTGTGAATAATTAGAGCAAAAGAGATATTAAGGTTTGCTTGGATTAGCTTATTTTATCTTAGGATTAGGTTGAAGTACAATAAACATATCAAGAACTTAAAGAGTTTTTTCACGTATTTAGTTACAATAAAATATTTTCATTGCATTGTTGATATAAATTTAATATGATTTCATTGATTCATGATTAGCATTGATTCATGATTAGCTCTCTAATGTCGCAGGACCTACATAACTAATATGTATGTTCGTCACATTTTAGTGAGCAATATAAATGATAGTAAGAATTTGGTTGCTAAGAACTTAAAGCTCAATTATCATGGCCGATCTATCTAACACTATCTAACAATGTTGATGGGTTCCATCGCTTTAACTGGACCCCATTTCTTTAGGTCAATCATGTTCCATTGTGACTAGTCTTTGTTGGCGACTAATAAGTATATAGTTCTGTCAAGAGTGGTTCAAGCCACCTGTGGGAAACATCAATCCTTTCCTGCATTAAACATAGGTAGTTTGGTTTTCCCATATCCCCTTTTTATACTCGTTTCCATGTGTATCTCAAATCAAAAATCCTAGTTTATCAAATCTCTAAACAAAAACCTGCAGGAAGTATTCATAAACAATGTCTGCAAACAACAAGAGATCAGCACAATGGGTTGAGGGAGAAGGTTCAAGCATGTCTGCTTCAAAAAATAAAGCGGCAAAAAGTGTAAAAAAATTTAAATTGGATGGAAATGCATGGTACAATTGATGGGCTGCTGAAAGAAAGAAAGCAGGAAAAACACAATCTATCAAACAACATGCTAAGGATGAAAAGGAATAAAAAGCAACAAAAAAACCATCTCTCAAACAACATCCCAAGGCGTACAAGACATTGGATGATGATGATTTGTCCGATGTGGAGTTTAATGGGTTGGATTACGAAGATGCACATGTGGCATTTGACCCGGAGAAATATCCAAAATTAGATTAGTAGATTTTTAGAATGTGTAACTTTTATTTCCAGTATTTTGTAATTTTTCATTTCAAGTTATAAGGAAGAAATTTTTAATCTTAATTCCAGTACTTTTGTCATTGCTCAATTTTCTCATTACTTGTTGNAAGTTATAAGGAAGAAATGTTTAATCTTAATTCCAGTACTTTTGACATTGCTCAATTTTCTCATTACTTGTTGATATTAATATAATGATTCACCCTTTGCTCTAAAAAAAAGAAAAAAAAGAAAAAAAAAATTCTGTTGCTAAGAAAACGTTATTTCAGGTGGGTTTGTACTGCTAGAACTGAGAGTGCAGGGGTGGATTGGTAACATTTACACTTAACGGTTTAAATCCCCAATCAAATCGATAATTCAGTTTCACGCACACATAATTTCTCTATAATCACAAACACTAACATCTTTTATCAATAATTTTCAAAATCCCAAATCACAAAACCCTAATTCAAGATGGTGTTGGCATATGAATCAAAACGCACATTTGTTAACAGACACAACATGGTCGTTTTTTTGAAGAAACCAAATGGTTCTGAAGGATTCACACAGATAATTGATTTCTTGAATGCTACCCCTATTAGGTATGCATTAACTGTGAATCCTCCTATATGCATTTCTTTTATTAAGCAGTTTTGGGCTACTGCTAAGGTCATAACTTTTAATGGAGAAAAACAGATTAAGGCTAAGGTAGATGGCCAACATATACTCATAACTGAGTCATCTATTAGGGAATCTCTTAACCTACCAGATAATGAAGTGATTGTGTGTCTTGAAAATGCCGCNATAATGATTCACCCTTTGCACTAAAATAAAAAAACAAAAAAAAAAATAAAAAAAAAAATCTGCTGCTAAGAAAACGTTATTTCAGGTGGGTTTGTACTGCTAGAACTGAGAGTGCAGGGGTGGATTGGTAACATTTAAACTTAACGGTTTAAATCCCCAATCAAATCGATAATTCAGTTTGACGCACACATAATTTCTCTATAATCACAAAAACTAACATCTTTTATCAATAATTTTCAAAATCCCCAAATCACAAAACCCTAATTCAAGATGGTGTTGGCAATTGAATCAAAACGCACATTTGTTGACAGACACAACATGGTCGCTTTTTTGAAGAAACCAGATGGTTTTGAAGGATTCACACAGATAATCGATTTCTTGGATGCTACCCCTATTAGGTATGCATTAACTGCGAATCCTCCTATATGGATTTCTTTTATTAAGCAGTTTTGGGCTATTGCTAAGGTCATAACTTTTAATGGAGAAAAACAGATTAAGGCTAAGGTAGATGGCCAACATATACTCATAACTAAGTCATCTATTAGGGAATCTCTTAACCTACCAGATAATGAAGTGATTGTGTGTCTTGAAAATGCCGCCATTTTCAAAGGTTTGAAAAAAATGGGGTATGAGAAGAAGAATGATAGATTAAAATTTTACAAAGGTCTCTTCTCATCTCAGTGGAAATTCTTGATTCATACTCTCTTACATTGTTTGAGTCCTAAAACAACAGGTTGGAATGAGTTTGGTACCACCATGGCATCAGCAGTGATATGCCTTAGTAAAGGAAAACCTTTTAATTTTTCAAAAATGATTTTGGATGGTATGATCAAGACCTTGGATGATGATGGTAACTCTTTATTATATCCAAGGTTTTTGCAGCTTATTATTCCAAATCAATTGACTACTATTAAGAGACATAGAGGAACTTTGTATGCCACCTCACTACAAAAGAAAGTATTTTCAAATCTGAAAAATAATGGCAAGGATTTTTCAGGAAGGGTTACACCGCTTTTTCCATATATGGTGAACCTTCCACAAAAAAAGGGTGAGGATGTCATGGAAGGGGCTGCCACTTCTGCTGCTAGCTTAGAAGCAGAGCAGGCCAGTGGTAACATACATGAGACTGAGTATACAGCCGTTGATTCACCTCTCAGTGAAGGTAACACATCCCGAAGTGATGAGGGTAGATCTGAAACACATGAATTGATGGATACTGATGTACAAAATGTCAATTCCAATGATCCATCTCTCGGGCTAGGTAACACAAGCCGAAGTCGTGAGGCTAGAATGAAACTTATACAGGATTTGAAGGACAATTGTACCCAGTTAGAAAAGGTTGTTCTTGGCCTCCAAAAGCGCACAACAAAACAAGGTGAAAAGATCAAAAAGTTGAAAAAGAGACTTCGATATTTGGAAAGTCAACAGAGCTCAAGAAAAACTCAGTTCAGACGTTTGAAGAAGGTGGGCACAGCACACAGGATGAGTTCTTCTAAGGCTGCTAGTTTGGAGGATCCTCCCAAACAGGGGAGGAATGAAAGCAGAGTCTCAGGGGAGGAAACAACAAATGCTGAAGGTGCTTGTGCTGATATGCATGTGGATATGGATATTGGGATTGATAGTGGTGATAATATGGATGATGACTATGTAGTTGCTGACAATGAGGGTAATGAGGCGGTTTTGGAAGATGTAAATAAACAGCAGGTAGTAAATAAAGAGCAGGTAGTGGAAGATGTAAATAAAGAGCAGGTAGTGGAAACTAATACTAGTTTGGGAGAAACTGCTGCTACTAGTAATTTTGAAGAAATGTCTAAGGTGGTACAACAAGATGTTTCTGCTGCTACAACCAATCAAGTTTCTACTGCTGAAGTATCTACTGCTGAAGAGGTTGCAAAGACAGTTGATGAAGCTGAAATAGCTAACTTTATGGATGAGAAAAGGAGATCTAAAGTGTCTGAAGTGGAAACAGATGAGCAAGTAGCATTCAGTCTTCAAGAAAAGGAGAAAAAAATAGCTCATGGAGAGTTAATGCAAGCTATTATTGATGCTGATGAAGTTCTACAGGCTAGAGTTGCAGAACTTTACAAAGATAAGACTTTAACTAATGATGACAGAGTACAAAGACTTGTTGATTTGATAAATGCAAGAAGTGAAGAAGTAGAACTTGCTGATTTGATAAATGCAAGAAGTGAAGAAGTAGCTTTGAATGAGCTAATTCAGCCAATAAAGCAAGCTCAGAGTCAGAAGAGGAAAAGAAATCCCACAAGGGCTCAGCGCATCAGTGAAATGAAGGTATACTTAATGCATCAAGGTTGTTATAAATCTGCTCAACTCAGGGGAATGACATATGACGAAATTGAACGTCTATACTACCGCATCAAGAGATATGTTGATAAGTTTATCCCCATGGGTACAGAAGAAACACCATCAAAGAAACAAAAGATCATTGAAGACAAGCCTGCTGAGGAGAAGAATGATTCACAAAGAAAAGAAGACAGCTCTTCTCATGATCAGATGATAGTGATTGTTCCTGAAACATTATATGTTGATCCAATTCAAGCTAGACATCCAATCATGGACTGGCAGATTTACCAAGATAAATTTGGAAAGGCTTGGAAGATAATCAGGGCTGGTGGAGGATCAGCAGTGTACAAAAGGTTTGAGGATTTGATAAGAACAATTGACAGAGAAGACTTAGACAGATTATGGGAGTTGGTTCAAGAAAAATTAAAAACAGACAAGAAGCAAGATGTGAAAGAGCAAGAGTTGTGGGTTGAATTACATAGGTTATATAAACCTGATCCAGCTGATATCTATTGGACCTTCCCATGTCATGATCTCTCAACTTTATGGAAGTTTTATGATAGCTGCAATGTACATCACTTATCAACACAAGGTGGACTTGATGTTTTTATGCTTGCAGAAAAAGAATATCCTTTGAGTGCTAGTTTACTTGGTGTGATGATATCTATAAAGATCATATGTGAAGAACGTACAGAGGCAGTTAAAGATCTCATTGAAAGAATTTTTGCCCAGTATGAGAGAGCATGTTATAGGGATCTAAAGAAAACAAGCTGATAAGGTGTTTGGAGGTAGCAGGGGTTTAGCTTCTCTGTTTTCATTAAACAGAGAATTGTATCTTCTCTGTTGTTTGTACAAAAGTTACTAATGCTATTATTAAGTTACTACTGCTATTACAATAGTTGTTTGTGTAATTTAGCCTATTGTAATGGATTTAGACTCCAAAAAGTCAAGCTTTTCTATGGCAATGAAAAAATTTGCAGTTTTCACTAGTATATCTACTTGCAGGCAACATAATTAATAATATAACATTAAAATTGATTAAAAAAAAAAAAAAACATAACATGACATGATAAAAACATAACATTAAAATTCAAAGGAACATAACATGGTTGATAAAAAACATTGAAAGAAACTCTAAAGTCCCTTGACAAATGCGTGCTTGTTGAAAACCTTGAGCTTCGCTTCGGCAATCTTCTTCTTCAATTCCAAAAGCTCGATAACGTCGGACTTTTGAAGCTTCTTAAAATACTCCAAGCACTTGAACATCTGCACCGAAGGACGCACAAGTTCCATTTCAGCCATGTACTTGTTCCTTTGAATAACAATATCAAGCAACTCTTGATATGCCGTAAACAGATCTTTCACATACTTCACATCACGCTGTGTCTCCCTATCAAAATACACCGTCATTTGGTATGGTAACTCAGTTGAGTTAGCAGCCGCTTCAAGTTCCCGAAGAAGCACAAATTGAGACATTCTTACACCCTTTGATACAATTTATGTTTTACTGTTTTTGTTTACTGGATGAATGAGGAAGTTACTTGGGTTATAGCATATAAATAGGCGGGGTAATTACATGTGAAAATGTGTTTTAGGCGTGTTTGGGTAATAAATGCTAAACGTTTGGGTTACCAACATACACATCCCAAAATTTCCTAGCAACATTAATTTATGCCTAGCAGCATTAAGTTATGCCAAGCAGCATTAACATAATTAAAGTAGATTACAACTACTTCATTTCGTTTAACTTGATGTTTTAACTTTATTTCGTTTGTAAATACAAGAATTTTAATTAGATTATAACTTTTACATTATAGTTTTAAATGATTGTTACAAACATTTAAAACTACAATATTAAAACAACAAATCTTTGTAAACTTTTAAAAAATAAAACAATCCTATCTAAATTCATTTTACAACTAACTAAATCTATTTTTAGGTAATGATTAACATAATTTAAGTAGACTACAACAACTTCATTTATGTTACAAGGATAAATTTGTACATGGTTAATGGTCACATATAATACCCTTATAACGTGGCCATAATCATGATTTAGATACACATTTGTAATATGGTGTCACTATTGTAAAGCCTATAGTCACATGATCGTGCTACAAATATATGTGACTATACACATTAGGATTTGGAAAGCAAACACACACTAAACTTTAGACACACATATTAACTTACGTGACCATATGTATCGAATTTTCGTTATGCTTAATCATGTTTGTATGGTTTAGTGTGACCATATATGACATTTGGTCACACTCTTCAAGTGTGTGACATATATTTGTCACTCTTAAATGCATATCGTGACTAGCGTTTCAAACTGAATTTTTAGTTGTCACACATTTCAAATTCATATGTGGCTAACTATTCAGCAAAGAATAGTAGTCACGTTTATATAATGTGTGACAAACTTGACTATATAATTTAGCCACATACACAATTACCTCATGTGACCATATATCTATTTTGGTCACACTTTTAAATTGTGTGACATATATTTGTCACATATGTATATCTATAGTGTGACTAATGTTTCGAGCTCATTTGTATCTGTCACACGTCTCGAATTAAAAGTGACTAAATAATCCAAAAATTTTTTTCCAGTTACCTCTAGTCACATAAATATTCAAATGTGTGACAATAGAATTCCGAAATGGTCACACAAGTCGGATCAAGTGTGGCTGTTCATTTTATTCTAGTACATTTAGTCACGTATAAATGTTACAGTGTGACATTTCAAAATCGACCATGCGTGACCAATAGAACTTTTTGTACTAGTGGTGATTCATGTGAAACAAAACTCTGTCCAAATTTTTCCAGATTAATCGAGTAAGGACTGTTATGTGTTATCGAGTATGTAACTAATGTTTGGTTGTTGTCGAATGTGCACTTATGTGTTTGCTATTATCGAGTTTCTGACATTTCTTGTTGTGCTTATATGTGTATGCTTGTCGAATATGACTTTCTTGAGATTGATGCTTAATAGATGTGTATGTTTCCATAATTTGTCTTATTCTTTGGACACACTAATCAATCAAGATGACAACTTGGAATATGAAATGCTCACTAACATAAACATCACCATATTGTGTTCGTTGGTTGTATTGATGCATTTCAGGTACTAAAATGTCTCAAGGAACCACTCCTAGGCATGAGTTAATCCAAGGACAAGAAAGGAATGTCAGAAACTCTAACTTGAAAATTGATCTTGAGAAACTCCCGTGCCATCCAACTTGTCAAATCATTGTGGAAATTCTGAAGCATCATTTCATTCGACAAATCCTCACAGACTCATGCTCAGTACCTGAAGTCTACTTGACACAGTTCTGGAATAATCTTGAAGTTAGCAGAGACAACAAAACCATGGGAACTCGTATTGATCACAAAGATATTCAGTTTGATGTCAAAACCCTCCACTCAGTTCTTGGTTTACCCGCGGAAGGCACCAGAAACATCAAGAAGTTCACTCCATTACCTTCATTGTCAGATATTATCAGATTACTTCATGAACTTGGGTATGATGAATCAAAGAAGAAACTCACCAATCTATACTCGATCGACAGAAAGTTCATACCACAACCGTGGCTCACCCTATACTTTATCCTCACCAACTGTGTAACTGGCAGAGCAACTGGGCACGAATACCCATCATTTTAACTCATGCAAATCTACTGGGGGGTTGTAAAAGTTAAACCTATTGACTATGCTCAATTAATTTGGGTAGACATGATTCTTCAATGTCGTCAATTTCATGAATCATCATCAACAACAATTCCCTTTGGTCGTTATACCAAGCTTCTCATTGGTCACTTCATACACAAATATCCAGAGATTGATTCTAGACGGGAGGATAAAGAACATACAATTAATTTGTATCAAATGTATTTTCAAGCCAGAATTCAGAAAACAAGCACCAAGAAACAAGGGATGAGAATTCCTGACATGTTATTAACTGATGCTGTTCGTGATACTAAAGCTTATGAGGAGTATGACAATGCCCAAAGGAATGACTCAATCGGGTTGACTTTCAAGAAAACCAAAACAGCTTCTAAGGGTGCAGAAAAGGTCTTAAAGGTTCCTAAGTCTAGATCAAAGAAAGTTACTCGTCAGCTCAAAAGAAATCTTACCATTCGTGATGAACCGACTGATGAGGAAACTGAGGAAGAAACCGTTAGACAAAAGATTCTTAAGATTAAAAAGGAAAAAGAAGCAAAGGGAAAGGGCAAAGAACCTCAGGAAGAAGCTGGAACTCCACCTATATCCGAATCTCAAGATGGATGAACCCTGCAAGCGTACTTAGTCTTCCAAGCACCGCCATGAGATTCTGATCCGGACGATCACCCACAACCGCAAGATAAGCGTAAAAGAACGTCTGGTGATGACGTGGGATTGCGACCACACAACAGGTTTTACCTCTCAAGGGATCTTGAGAAGCTTGCAATCCCACCAGGCAGTGTACTTGGTCGATGTAGTATAGTGTAGTTGTAAGTACGGGAGATTGATCGTTCTTTCACAGGGAATAGTGTTCGTTAGGATAGAAAAACTACTCTAAAAGGTCTAAAGGTGAAGGAAGATTATTTTTGTATTTTTTTGAAAGCAAGTAAAATCTCGGGTTTTGGAGGAGTGGGCGGAATTAGTTGCTAGTCAACTAACCCAAAAACTACAATTGCAATAAAAATAAATAACTAAACTATTGTGGTTGTGAAAACTTATATGGAGACAAATGTGTTTACTTAGTGTAGGATACTAGTTAACATCACAAACACAACTATACTTGTGGTTTGGCTCGTTGAAGGTAAGAAAGAAAGAAAGAAATTCTAGAGAGAGAAAGTTAGAGAGAGAAAGAGATGAAGCCTTGAGATAAAACCAAAAAAAAAAGAAAAAAGAATTATGAGAGAAGGCTTACCCTCTCCAAGGATGGAGAGGGGTTTATATACATGGGTTTTGCCACTTGGGCGTGCCACTTGGGCTGCGGATCAGGTATACAGTGGGTAAAGACCCGTCCTTCTTCCACGAACTAATCTAATTCTATACTACGTATTACTAACTAATGTAACTACTACGAGCTAAACAATGCTTAATCATATCTGGGGTGACCGAATCTTTCTTATACAAAAATCATATTCCTAACAATCTCCCCCTAAGAGAGGTCACCCTTTTGTTCTGTATTCTTGAATTCATGCATTGAGATCTTTGTAGATTCTTTTGTATCTCGTAGTTGTTGATTCTTCATTGATAATCGACTCAAGATGACTTCCTTGATGTATATGATGATCTTTTGACTTTGTTCTTCGCTCTTCATCCATATAATTAGCTTCAAGTCATCTTTGAGTGTATGTGTCTCTTTGTGATGTAGTGATTATCTTTGTGATGTCATGCTTACACTTTTCTGGATCATGATCTTCTGCATCAGAGTTGAGGAAGCATAGTCGAAGCCCATTCTTTGATCATGATATCTTGAGTTATGATGTTGAAGTGTAAGCATGTGATGATAAATATGCATCTTTTCAGCAATCGGCATCAATCGTCAACTTCTTTGTCTTTGGTGTGATTACGCCTTTCCAACATGCCCATACATCTTTGTTGAGTAGATCTTCCCGGTTGAACAGTTCTGACGTCTCCTTTTAGATGTTGGTATGAGCATGTGGAACTCGAGTGATGGTGGTGAACATGGTAAGTTTGGTATGTTGAGCTGCATAAAACATGGTTAGTAATAAACATACCGGCACTTACAAGTTTGGACTTCGAGATCGTCTACAGCATAGTGTGAAGACTTTCTCTAATCCTTACCAAGGCCGTTCCTAATCGGATGCCCCCGAAAGTGCTTTCACTGACATACCGAAGTACACCAACGATTAGGTGAGTCGCTGGAGATCACCCCACGACTGTAGACCTTTTGAAACACCACCGAACACACTAAGCGTAACCCACAAGTGATTACCGAAGTGACCTGATGTCAGGGCTGCTTGATGTTGACCCTGGCAGGAGTTTCCACTCAATCATTGGGAAATACTGATGTGTATTCCCTCATAAGTGTTCTTGGCAGATTGCTAAGATCTGCGTAGGACTCGAAATATTACACCTGGTGCCCTTAATGTTGAACCACCAGTGTATAAGTATCAAGTGTACCTATGAGATCTTTTGATGCATCTCTTGGCTCTAGACTCGATAAGTGCACATTGGTTATCCTATGCGGAGACTAGGGAGGGGTCTCCTGTTTCAATATCAACTAGCTCTAAGAGACTAGTCGATAGTTTACACCGGTTCCCCGTGAGAATGAAACAAGCTCTTTTAAGAGAACTTGAGTGGCTGGAAGGTTTAGTGCAGTGCGTCACTGGGTCCATGACGTCTTTATCTTCAATACCGATGTTACCTTGGTAACAATCAGTAGCATATGAATTGAACCCGGTTTCTGCCCTAAGGTTGAATAATTGGAGGGCTATTTCTTTTCACCCTTTCTCATTTCATTTCTTTTTAATTCTTCAACCCCTTCAGTGCTTACCGAGACTTCATTACTAGAACCTTGTTGGGTTTGTTCCAGTCCTAGCTCAGTCTCAGTCGGCACTCTTCCCTTTCTCACTTTTCTCCTTTTTTCAATCATTCCTAAGGACTTCTAATCTATCTATTGGATTGTCCCTGGGAAGATCCTTCCGGTTCTGGTGGATCATGGGAACATATACCTAACCTTACCATCCTTATAACTCCATGCATTAAATTAAAGTGGTCGGTCTTTTGGTATTTTTCCACATTCGCCATATAACCAAAATCATCGAAAATTCTCTCAAGGTGTTTATGATAAAGAAACACATTTTTGTTAACACCTTGAGATTTTTATCATTTTTCAAATGCTCCCCCTTAACATGTGCTTATAGGAAGAAAGAAATTTGCACATGTCGGGGTCAGTTGCACTTATTTGAATTGATCGGCTCTTAATAGACATATACCCGAGGGACACGTTTACATTGCTTAGTTAAAGGGATCCATTATCAGCTTTTAGGTGATAACTAGCCCTAATAACTAACTTGAAGTTGTTAACATTCCTTAAAAAGGAAGTTAGACCCGTCAAAGTATATATTTAAAAAGAGTTTCTCGAAACGGTACAATCTACTTTGACCAGTCCTCTTCGAGACACGTTTACATCACTGGTTAGACCAGCTTGAAATTATTACCTGGCCAGGACTAGTCTTTTCGATTCACGACTTTTCATGTTTCGTCAATTCATGAGTCAAATTCTGAGTCATAAGCAATTCACGGTTTTTACTTGGATTTCTAAAAACCCGCGAAAGACTCTTAGCCACTTGCTCCCCCTCAATATGTGCCCATTGATTGAATCAATTTTGAAAAACTTTGGCACATACGGGTGAGCTTGTAAAAGAGATCATTTATTCATCATTTTAAATCACTTGCTCCCCCTCAATATGTGCTTTGTTCATACTCCAAAATCTTTAGCATTTTAGCACATAAGGGAGCGTTATCGTAAGTCCACAAACATTCTTTATGAGTCTAAAAACATCACTTTTAAATCAGCTTTTATATTTAAATCACATTCTCTCCCCCGATCATAAAATTTCAAATCTTTTGAGATTTTGTGATCCCAATTGATTTAAATGATTTTCGAAAAAGCTTTGGAGACACATGTGGTACAATTTTAAACGTTTACTGAGTTAGAGACACTTTTTGAGTTTTTACTGTGGCTGGTGCTCAAAGTTTTTAAAGGTACAGAAATTTTGAGCACATACGCTCCCCCTCAATTAATGACCCGTTTTTCCATTTTAACATTTAGTAGCCATTAATGTGAGTGGTAACGTATACGAGAAAATTTAAGACCAATGGCCACCTTGTACACCACAAAATCTCTTTTGAAGAATATTTAGAAGAAAGAGATTTTGGGAAAAGAAGACTTCTCTTCTTTTACTAGAAAGGCTGCACTGAAGCGTACAACCTTTTGGATAATCCGCACACAGTGAAAACATGATAACGTGTTTTTACACGGATTTTGAAAACCGGGTTGCTATCTGAAGTAATAGCAAACCATATTGTAAGCAAGCATATATTTTTTGTCTTTTTGAGTTTTTCAGATTTTTATGGTTTTTATAGGTTTTATATTTTTGTATTTTTCTTTTCTGGGTTTTATATAATATAAAAGGATATGTGAAGTGAATCAGTTACTCCTCATTTTCTTCCTGAAGACTTCTGAGTGACTCAGGAGTGATGCTCTTCATTCCAAGACGTGGGAGAATGAATTGAAACCATTCTCTTGGAAGTGCCTTTGTGAAGATATCAGCCAGCTGAAATTCCGTCCTTACAAAGTAGAGTTCCACAATTCCTTTTTCCACTTGTTCTCTGATGAAATGATGTCGAATATCAATGTGCTTTGATCTTGAATGCTGGACGTTGTTGCAGCAAAGAGCAATGGCACTCTTGTCATCACAGTACATCGGAACTTTGTTGTAGTTAAAGCCATAGTCGGATAACTGTGATCTCATCCAAAGAATTTGAGCACAGCATGATGACATGGCAATATATTCAGCTTCTGTAGAGGAGATTGATGTACTCATTTGCTTCTTTGATGACCAACTAACCAGCTTATCTCCTAGAAACTGAGCACCACCAGAAGTACTTTGTCGAGTATCTTGACAACCCTCATGATCAGCATCAGAGTAGGCCGTGAGAGCCATTGCAGTGTCTTTAGGATACCAAAGGCCCATGTGAATTGTTCCTTGAAGGTACCTGAAGACTCTCTTGACTGCTTCTAAGTGCTTCTTAGTAGGTTTGTATTGATAACGAGCACACATGCAGACAGCAAATAGGAGATCAGGTCTGCTGGCTGTGAGATACATCAATGATCCGATCATGCTTCGGTATTTGGTTTGGTCGACAAGTGCTCCTTCAATATCCTCATCCAGCTTAGTTCTCTCAACCATTGGAGTATCAACAGATTCACATGATTCGAATCCAAATTTCTTTAGTATTTTAATGGCATACATGGATTGATTGAGGAAAATACCATGTGGGTTTTGAGAAATCTGAAACCCCAAGAAGAACGACATTTGCCCCATCATGGACATTTGGAATTCTATACTCATTTCTTGTGCAAACCTATCACATTCTAGTAGATCGGCTGATGCAAAGATGATGTCATCCACATAGATTTGAACGTGGAGACGATGCTCTCCTAACTTTCTTGTGAACAAGGTAGGATCGACAACACCTTTGGTGAATTGGTTGGCTAGAAGAAATTTGGACAGTGTATCATACCATGCTCTGGGTGCTTGTTTAAGACCATATATTGCCTTCTTCAAGCGATAGACATGATTAGGGCGTTCAGGATCAACAAACCCCTCTGGTTGACTTACATATACTACTTCCTTTAAGTGTCCATTGAGAAAGGCAGTCTTCACATCCATTTGGTATACAACCATGTTCTGACTGGCTGCATTGGCAAGGAAGATTCTGATAGCTTCAATTCTGGCAACTGGTGCGAACGATTCCTCAAAGTCGATGCCTTCTTCTTGTCTGAACCCTTTGGCTACAAGTCGAGCTTTGTTCTTTAATACTTCACCATATTCATCAAGCTTCACTTTGAAGATCCATTTGAGGGCGATAATCATTGCACAGTCTGGAGGGGGCACTAATTCCCAAACATCTATTTTGTCAAATTCATGGATTTCATCTTGCATTGCAGTGAACCAGGACGTTTTAGTCAATGCTTCTTTATAATTCTTTGGTTCGACTTTGGACAGCACGTTGCTAACAAAACACCATAAAGCATCTGTGGCAAGTTGACGTCGTGTAGATACTGGCCTAGATGGGTTACCAATGATGTTGTCAATCGGGTGATCATTTGTCCATTTCCTGATATGCTCATGAAGTTGATGATTGGGAATTGAAGTAGCATTGTTGGAATCTTCTGAGGAGGTTGCCAAAGTAGATGGTTCAGGAGCAAATATGTTGACAAAAGGTTCATCAGGAGGTTAAGTAAAAGGATTCACTTCAAATGTATTATCAGATGCTTCTTCTTGTGGAATTGAAGAGTGTTGATCTGTGTGATTGGTATGACTAGATGATGGAGCATTCTGACTAATTGAGATGGAGATGGAAGGCTCGTTTGTGGGTTGAGGTTCATCATTAGCCGTAGCATCAGGATCTCTGACTAGTTGTTCAGGTTCGACTCTCTGTTGAGGCTCAAAATACTCATCATACATTGAATCAAACAATTTCTTCAAGTCCTCACAGGTAGGTGGCACAGAAGGAGCATCTGTGGTGGAAGAATTCACAAGTCCTGAACTAATGGGTCCAGGAGTCCAAAGATTAGATGCGGGTCCTGAACTGGAGAATTCAGGAACCGTTTGCTCAGTCAGCTCATCAAATGTGACATGGATGGTTTCCATGATTTGTCGGGGCCTTTTGTTGTAGATTCGATATCCCTTCTAGTTTGGTGCATACCCAACAAAAATTCCAATATCAGCTTTTGCCTTTAGCTTTCCCAAGTCTTCGCTATCATTGTTTGGGTAACATAATGCACCAAAAACACGAAGGAAAGAGAGGTCGGGTTTTCTTTTATGCACTAGCTCATAAGGAGTTTTGTAGTGAAGAGGATGTATTAGTGATCTGTTCTTAGTGTAACAAGCCGTTGCAATTGCCTCTCCCCAGAGAAACATAGGAGCTTTGGAGAAGATCAACATAGTACGTGCTGCCTCTACAAGTGTACGGTTTCGTCTTTCAATGACTCCATTCTGCTGAGGGGTTCGAGGTATACTCCTTTGATGACTAATTCCCAGATCTTCATAAAACTGAGTAAGTTGTTCATTGACAAACTCCGTTCCATTATCTGTGCGGACGAATCTGACAGTTTTATTGAGGCCAACTTGCAGTTGCTTGATTAGTTTGATGATGATCTCAGGTGTTTCATCCTTGGATCTGAGGAATTTGACCCATGTGAATCGAGAGTAATCATCAACAATCACTAACACATATCTCTTTCCAAATATGGTTTGCACTCTCATGGGACCACAGAGATCCATCTGAAATGTATGAAGAACTTCCATGATGGTGTTGATGGTTTTGGGTTTGTGAGTATGTTTGTTGCTTTTACCAAGCTGGCAAGCGGAACAAAGATGATCCTTTTCATACTTCAGCCTGGGCATGCCACGAACAAGATCTTTATGCGTAAGTTCATTGATGGTTCCGAAGTTCAAATGGTTCAAACGACGATGCCACAACCACGACTTGGTCTTGGAAGCCTTAGATAGTAGACAGATTGGAGATGATTGCATCATGCCTTCAATGGATATAGTGTAGAGGTTTGTGCCACGTCTGCCTTTCAAGAGATCCATACCATCCAATCTTCTAACATGACAAGAGTGTTTTCTGAAGGCAACTTCTAGATCTGAGTCACAAAATTGACCTACGGAGAATAGATTGTGCCCAAGACCTTCTACATAATATACCCGAGAGATAACGCTGTCACCAACCACATAATCTCCATAACCCATTATTGCACCAAAATGATCATTCCCGAATCTAACAGTCCCGATAAACTTTTTCACGAAATTTCTGAGCCGCGAGCGATCCCCCGTCATATGTTTTGAGCAGCCTGAGTCCAAATACCACAGGGCGATTTGTACGACCTGCATTTGAAATCAGACAGATATGGATAACGGACAAACTTGGATCCCCAACCAAAAGTGGGTTCCGATTGGTTAGCACAAACATCAGAATTGGAAGAATTAATAGTGACCTTAGTCATAACATGATATGCTGGGGAACTAGACTTATGGTTAGCACATTGGGTTCCTATAGGAAAAGTTCTACCAGATTTCTTCCAAATCCTAATGTTGGGAAACTTAGGATTAGACTGTTTGGCAAAGGGGCGATGACTTCCTATTGACATTATTCTTCCAGTGGGTCTCCAATGATAGCCAACATTAGTAAACTTCCTTCCTGTTGCTTTCCAAACATGTTTTACACGATTATAATAAACAGTATGACAACCAGGGGATACTTTAGAAGCATACAAACATGTCTTAACACACACATCATGATTACCAAAATTTAAATAGTTAATACAGATCTCACAACTGGTTTTAGAATTCTAATTCATTACAGTACGCCTAGAGCTAATACTAGAATCAACACGATTCTCAACGTTCAGATCAGTTTTATTGTTCCTAATGTGGTCTTCTACTTTCTTTCCTTGAGCACTTTTAGCTGGTGAATTCCTATCATTCCTTGTATTGCACCTAGACTTTGACCCGCTAGCATTAGTGACAGCTTTTACTCCTGTAGAATTAATGATGGGAACATTAGAACGAGAAACTGCTGTTTGATTTTGGGTATCAGATGTATTATGTTTTGGTGATGTTATGGGCACTTTAAAGGCAACATGCTTGTTCTTAACCTTAGAGGAAACATCATTAGACTTTTCACGCATGCAAACAGCTTTAGGACATGTACCAATGGCATAATCTAAAAGCTCATATGATCTGTTGGTGAGATAATACACATCACGGATGCCAATGTCTGTAGGACTCACAATTCTGTGAGATAATACACATCACGGATGCCAATGTCTGTAGGACTCACAATTCTAACTTCTTCAATAGTTTCGCAGAGGATATCTAGGCAATCCTTGAGATACCTAAGGTACTCATTGTGAACAAACGCATTATTCCTAAGGGAAAGAGGAATATTAATGGCATCAGCATCAGTTCTTTTTGTTTTCCCTTTCACCTGAGTCTTTAGATTCTCATTTTTTTTGAGTAAAGAAGTTATCTTTTCATTTTTTTATCACGCACGATCTTCATCGAATCATGTAACTCTTTGTAATGTTGTTTGATTTTAGAGTTTTCAGCTTGAAAACAATCATTTTCATATTTCAAATCGTTAATGACATTTTGAAATTGAAGATATTGAGAATCTAAACACGGAGATTTCTGGGAATCAAACACATCACATTTATTATCAATCACATCACATTTATTCGTCTTAGATTGTGCAATTTGAAGCTTCAGTTTCCGAATCGTGTTAGCGTGAGCTTGAATTCTTTCATCCCTTTTGGCTAATTCAAAATATGCATCAAATTCAGGAGCATCCGAAGATGTCTTGGCATTTGAGTTTCTAATTCTTTCTTCTAGATGTTGGTATCTTAATTGCAAGTTAAGATTATCAACCTCTAGTTTTAAAAATTGCTTGACCATGTTATCATGATCATCTTTTTGAATTTTTTCGCGCAGTTTTAAATTCTCCCCCTCAAGCTCAACAACACGATTCTGGAAAACCTTTAATGTAACAGACATATCATGAAATTGGGAAGCAGTTAAAGAAGAATCAGTAGCAGTATAAAACACATCTTGAGCAATGCACATAGCAATCAAATTATCATTCATGATAAGAGCATTCTTCCTCGCAATTTCACTATGTTGAAGATCCAATACAGTTTGTTCTCCTTCACGTTCCTGGTTTTTAAACACCTCTTTCATTTCATTTATCTCTTGTTTAAGTGATGTTTCCATGTATTCAAAATGGTTTTTGATTTGTTTAAAAAACGGAATGACTTCTGTGAGATAAAATTCTTTTGTAACTTCAAAACCCCTTTCCCCCTCAGTAATTCCCATTGGAGTAATCCTCTTTTTACACGTTTTGTCAAAATCCGAAAACATTTGATATAGTACATACATGCTAATAAGAGTTTTACATTGAGTGGGAAGTGCTATCTGAACTAGGTTCATGGGTGTATTGGGAGGATACACCGTGGGTTTAGCAAACTTAAGGGGAGTGGAAGCCATAAGAAGTTCAGCTTTCATTTTTTCCACATCTAATGCCCAAAAAATCTGTTCAGGGGTTAACTTAGTTTGTGGCACAAAGACAGTCAATCGGTTCTGCTCATAGTAGTTATGGGGTTAGATATTAACATGATTTGCTACGCACATGGGATCCTTCATCTTATCCTCAAGTCTTTTCCTATTTTCTGTTTCAATTTCAACAATCTCTTCTTATCACGCACATCAGGGGAATCATGATTGGGCTTAAGCATCACATTATAGTCATATAAGGCAGGTTCAGAGGCACTAACGCTCCTAAGATAATTAGTTTTAGGCACACCTGTATCCTTATCACTATGTTTATCACGAAGCTTAATGTGCTTATGCATCATTTGAGCAGTTTGAATGGTTTGGCCTTTTGTGTACAATTTGTTTTCAAGCTTGTTCTTTAAGGCCTTTAATTGGGAAAAATCGTTTAGAAGTTTAGTTTCTTTGCTTTGAAAATCTAATTTTAGTGTGTTGACACTGTTTTGAATCTCCTGTTTTTGTTTAACAGTTTGATTGATTTGATTTTGCAAAGATTTTATTTCCCCTCTTAACTCTTCTTCCTTTAAATTCCTCTTGGTAATATATGTACATATTTGCCAATTCATTTTCTGTTCACGTTCAGTTAACTCAAATTTTGCAAGTTGTTGATACATATTCACCTGATCTTTGAGAATATTAATCCTAGAGGTTAAGGTGTCATCAGGAATAACAGCAGTATAATCATCATATTCACAAGTATCATTATTAATGGAAGAGTCATCACTTGGTAAAGCACTTTCGATACTTTGTTTCAAGTATTGCTCATATGGGACAACATTACTATTACCCATATCAGCAGAATTTGAATCAATAGTGTCTGTGTGTTTTACTTCGTTATGAGTCCTTTGATTGTGCATCACATCGTCAACATGTGTATCTTCAGATGCTCTACTTGATTCATCAGACTCTTTATTGTTATCCATATGTTGTTGTTTTGAGGAAACATTAGTGTTTTTCAAACCGACATCATCTGGCGTGACAATACTAGTTTGATGAACCTCATCGAGTATCGTTGGAATGGCACATGTTTCATATGTGTCATATAATTTGAGTACCTCAGAAATGATGGATGATTTGGAAGATCCTAATTGATTTGCCGATGTGATCGCAGATGTAAGCTTGGCCATAAAGATGGTTTGTGCAGTAGGTTCATTATCAACATCAGAATCAAATGCATCACAATCTTCAGCCTGGAAGATGTTTGGGTCATTTAGAGCAAGATCCTGGACTGGTTGATCATCCACATCATCATCAAAGGAGTTTCCTTCATCACCAGCAAGAAAGAGCAGCTGTTCCTCATCCAATTTAACACCATTCTCTTGGGCTTGCATCAACAGCATCTTATCTTTGAAGTAGTCGGAGTTCTGAGGACGTTTTGGTTCAGTGCAGTTTCTTGCAATATGACCTAGCCCACCACAATTGTAACACTTGATTTTCCTTCCTTGTCCTTGATTGCCATTTCCCATTCTGTTCTGAGCATTTCCTCCGACATTTTGTCTTCCTTGAACCACAACACGCCCATCTTCCACAACAGCAAGATTACGTGGATTAGATGAGGTTCTGAGTTGATTGTTGGTTTGAGGAACAGTGCTTCTGAAGTGTTGAACCAGTAGAGAGACTTGATTGGAGAGGTTATCAATTCTCTTGTCCATGTAGGAATTTCCTGATTCTTGTAAGTTGGTTTTGACACTTGCTGATCGCATTGAGGCTTGACCAAGAGTTGACTGATTATGTGTTGCTTGAGTAGTGATTGGAGGGTTGATTAAGTCAGCTGAGAATTGGTTGAAACCTTGAGCACTGGAGATTAGAGCAAGAGGATCATTTGAGGGATGAAACTTTTCTCTTAGCTGACGATCATACATGGCATGTTTCTCATGTTGTTGTAGATAAGCATAGAGTTGCTCATAGTTGGTGTTTCTGAGACCTTTGTTTAGCTTCACAACCGTGACAAATCAATCCCATTCTGGCGACATGTTATTGACGAACTTTGAGTTGAGTTGGATGTTGGGCATTGTCATTCTTATGATTCTCATGTCATTCACAAGCTTGTGGAACCTGACATAGTAATCATTGATGCTTTCACCAGGGTTCATCTTAAAGTGCTCGAATTCATCGTACAATTAAGAATCACGATCTTCCTTTGTTAATTCTGAACCAGCTAGCAACATTTTGACATTGTCCCAAACAGCTTTGGCCTCAGTGTTGAAGTTAATCAGTTTGTATATGTCCTTTGGTAGCCCTTGTACCACAATGTTTGAAGCACGAATGTCAGCATCATATCGTTTCTTTTCAGCTTCATTCAGATCATTGTACGTACGAGGTCTGTCAATTCCAAGGGTGACTGTCCCATCATCACCAGTGGAGATAACATCTCTGGTAGTGCCCATTTGGAATGGCCCTTCATCAATTGATCTCAGAATGTTCTCCCCATTTTCTTTGCCTTGACAATACAAGCGAATTCTTTGTGACCAAGACTCATAGTCCGTTCTTTCTAGCATTGGAGGTCGAGTGTCAGATCCAGCAGCTTGAATATCATCAATAGATGTTACAGTAGTCATGATGACAAGGTCATAGACGGGATTTTACAACTCACCTGACTTAAACCAAGAAATCAATTCATTCCCGGGATTTTACTAAAGTCAACCAGGAAAACCGCTAAGATAGGTAAACTGCCGGTACTGTAACCGCTGACAATTAACCGCTGACAGAGTAACCGCTAGTAAAGTAACCACTGAAGAGTGAACCGCTGATATAATGACTGCTGAAACTTAACCGCTAAGACTTAACCGCTAGACAGAGTAACCGCTAGTAAAGTAACCACTATTGACTTAACCGCTGTGAATAAACCGCTAACACAGTAGAAAGTACAGCGTAATGCTCGCTCCACTATTAGTACTTAACCGCTATTACTATCCGCTAAACACCCAAACTAACCGCTATGAAGTAAACCGCTGGAGTAACCGCTGATACAGTATAGAGTACAGCGTAATGTTCACTCCACTACTTGTACTTAACCGCTACTACTAACCGCTGAGAAGAATACTTTAACGTGGAGCTAACCGCTGGCAAGAAAAAATTCCAAGACCCATTCGTACACCTCACAAACGCTAGATATGGTCCAAACAACTGATAAACTAGATGAATCTAACCTTTCTAATCCTAGAAGTACAAGAAAGATCACAAGAAACACCACAAACGAGTACTAAAATGAGTTAAAACCACCCTAAACTAGTAGAAACCCAAAACAAACCATACACCACAAGTTCTATGATCCCTAGGATGTAACCATGGCTCTTGATACCAATTGTAGGATATTAGTTAACATCACAAACACAACTATACTTGTGGTTTGGCTCGTTGAAGGTAAGAAAGAAAGAAAGAAATTCTAGAGAGAGAAAGTTAGAGAGAGAAAGAGATGAAGCCTTGAGAGAAAACAAAAAAAAAGAAAATAGAATTATGAGAGAAGGCTTACCCTCTCCAAGGATGGAGAGGGGTTTATATACATGGGTTTTGCCACTTGGGCGTGCCACTTGGGCTGCGGATCAGGTATATAGTGGGTAAAGACTCGTCCTTCTTCCACGAACTAATCTAATTCTAAACTACGTATTACTAACTAATGTAACTACTACGAGCTAAACAATGCTTAATCATATCTGGGGTGACCGAATCTTTCTTATACAAAAATCGTATTCCTAACACTTAGACTTCCTTACTCCCTAACTATCTTTTACCAGTTAATTGGTGTATGTATTACTTGCGTAGATGACGGGTGTATTCCTTAACAATTCATGGGGTGGCGTATATATCTCCCCAATTCTATGAGCTCTTATCTCCTCCTACAACTATGCGTACACATAATCATAGGGATTGTAAACAGTGGCTCATGCGTTAAATACTACCTTAATAACCTAGTACGCATTAGTTACATGTTTCTTAAGACGTTCAAGCATGTTACCATATAGGAGTATTGCCAGTTTTCTTAAGCCTAACATTGATGAAACATTCATCCCAACAAAGTAATAACACACCAATCAACCAATAATTAATAGTTAGGTTTCATTAGATCTAAGCAAACACAAGAAAAATCTAGCCTAGCATGTTAATTGAAAGACAAGCATAAGATATAATTAACCAACACATAGACATATTGATTAATTTAAGTGAGGACTTATCTTTAATTGAACATGAAGGATTCAAGGGTGAAAAACCCTTGAAAATACAGCCAAATTCGTCTTTAGGGTTTTTCCCAAACTTGTACCAAAAGTTCCACACTAATGAATGAAAAATAGAAAAATATATATAGATTTTACATTCTGACGGCGTCAGGTTATGGGTTCTGACGCCGTCAGCTCGCCGTCATTAGGGTTCTCGGATGGCCTAGATTTGCTTCTAACGCCGTCACTCTTTATTTTGCTCTGGGCCGTCACTCTTTAAGTTAACACCTGACGGCCTACTTTCTCTAACACCTGACGCCGTCAGGTGTAAACACCTTATTTTCTTCATAGGGCGTCCAGTGTAATCTGATTTCACTCCTTTGTCAACGTTGGCTGATGGCGTCACCTTGTGACTCTGATGCCGTCAGGTAGGAAATCCAGCTTCTTTTGAGACTTTGTCGTTTTCTTCACTATTATGCTCCAAAAACGTCTAAATATGCATGTTTTCCAGAATTCTTCTCAAAAGTACCTAAAATGACAAAAGGAACGATTTAGGGCAATATTTGATCATATTTACTCGAATTAGGGCTTAAATGACCCCTTAAAACGGGTACACTTTTCGTCTCATCAAATACCCTTACACTTGGGATTTGCTTGTCCTCAAGCAAATAAGCTTTTATTCCAATCAAAATATGAGTTAGGGGTCATTTAACACAAATATAAAAGTAATTACAACAAATAGTCATTCGACCCTAATCATAATAAGCATGAAAATCATACACTAGCACCTCACAAATAGTGTTTGGATACTCTCATCTCTCAAGTGTCATAGAATTATATCTCATAAATGAAAACGGAAAATATCTCTCACTACCTGTCATAGCAAATAGATTACCATAGGCTTGGGAGAGGATCAATTACTCCTCCACTAGGCGTAAGCACCTAAGATAAACTATCAAAGAGCGCTTTCAAAAGGGTTATAATGTAAGGTGTAGGGATATGATAAACACGGTTTGGTTGGAATAAAGGGTATTTTAATGGTGGCGAGTTAATTATCATGATCAAATACATGCACTATACAATGTTGCTAAGCCAACACTCGACTCAATCTTAAGCTAAAAACAAAATAATAAAAACTTAAAAGAAACGGGATGGTAGTCCGTATGTTTTTTTCTACTTTTCTTTTTCATTTTTTTTGATTACATTCTTACCCTACCATCCAAAATAATACATCATAGGGGCCTCGGTTCACCCCTTACACTTAAACTTTTACATAACTTTACAATTACTATTCTAATGACTCGAATTAAGATAATTGAAAAACTTGAAGTACTTTTAAAATATTTAGCACATATGGGGGTAATAATGTTGTTCTTCCCCATTACTCCATTACACTAGTACTTTACCCATGAGTCCCAATCGTCCCAAAACAATATGTACAAGGATATGACTCGACTTAGCAACCATGTAATCGATTAGATAATTAACAAAGGGTTTAACAAATGTTGTCACAATAATGCACTAAAGGTGAGTGCATACAAGGTAGGCTAAGGCGATTTGGTTGTACATTTAAGTGGGGTGTAACAAATTCTCACTTTGAGTAAGATGCTCAAAGGTCGAAACGAAAAGATATGCTCGGAGGGGTGTACTAGGGGTATCGTGTACCAAAAATGGGTACAACGCAAAGGGTGTGGGAGAATTACTTGACTAATGTAGCCAATGTAATTATAACAAAAGCACGGGTGTAAAAACAAAGGGTTAATCCTAATGCCTCTTATCATGTAGTAGATCTAACTACACGAATGTAGTCTCACTTGTGGATTTGAGATGTTCCTAATGCAAGTTCTAGAATCTAAGAGCTACCGGTACTCACATTATAGCATCAAAGATGGATGCTTTTCCTACCAATTCTAAGGGTGAACCTCACATATGTGGGGTGGAAAAAATTTTTTAGTGGTACGGTTTTGTGCTAGTCATATAATTTCCTATCCATGAGACGCTCATTAAGACCAAAGTCTCACTTCTAGATGTTGTAAAAATTTTTAAATTGGCGCTAAAATTGCCCTAACAAATATTTCTCTCGGTTTTATTACAAATTTACTATCAAACAAACAAAAATCAAGCGCAATTGTATTCTCTAAGGTGCCTTCATTTACCCCCCTTACACTTAAACCGAACATTGTCCCCAATGTTCAAATAGAAGATGTAAAAGTAAATAAAATGAAAGAATGAAATCAAATACTCCCCCGATTCGTTTGATGTGGATAGTGAGGTAACATGGTTAGATCTTCTTCCAAGAAAGATGAACGCTCAAAGCTTTCCTTCCAAAATATAAATCATTTTCTTGTCCAAAATAACCTGTTAACCTGAAAAAAAGAATAAAGGCCAACCTCGCATAAAATCGGCGGTATAATCTATAATAGGATATAATGCTTGTGGAATGAAAATTTTTGCAGAATTCATGGAGATTATAAGTTAGATAATTAACAAAAACTTTTTATTTCCGGAAGAAAAATAAAACTTTCAAAAATTGAAGAAAATTATTGCCTGACGCCGTCAGAAATGATCTGACAGAATTCTCATGTTAAGTTTCCGGAAAAATTCTGGAAAAACTATACCTACTTCCTGGAATTCCTGCAAAAATTCATCATGACTCGATACAAGCATTTGACTCAAACAAATACTAATATGTATGTTAATTTACATTGTTATGATTCATGTTCATTCGTTCTTATAAACCGATTTGGATTTCCCTTACACTTAGCTTTTGCAAAATACCTTTATATATAGTTAAGACGAAGTTAAAAACAAAATAAAGCATTTTCACAAGTTAGTTTGAATTACGAATCAATAACAAGAAATATCACTTACATACGGAAACAAATAAAATCAAACAAACAAAAATCAAATAACAAAACAAAGCAAATAAACCAACAACCACGACAAGGAGAATCCTACATGCAACTAAAAGAACAAATTGTCACACGAGTTTAAAGGCCAACAGAGGCCGAATCCTAAATTATTACAAGCCAAATTGTTCAGAATCATACATCCAAAGATAAAATTGTCCAAACATCATAAAACCAAATCATACAATCACTGAGGTGGGGGACCCTGGCGGTAGTCGTAGCCGTACGGGTGATGAAACGAAAAATGTTACGTTTTTAGGGGTCGGTTTGAGTCCTAATTCGTATGTTTTTGGTTTGGATTTCACCCAAAGTCGTTTCTTTTCTCATTTTAGGTACTTTTGAAGGGAAAATCACAAAAGAAGCATTTTCGGGCGTTTTCGGAGTGAAAAAGTGCGGAAAACAACAAAAACTCAAAAGACCTTAAAGATTACAGAAGGTGACGCCGTCACACTTTACAAGGTGACGCCATCAGGAACAAGTGAAGTCCAGAATTGGAACTACGAGCTAAACAATGCTTAATCATATTTGGGGCGACCGAATCTTTCTTATACAGAAATCGTATTCCTAACATGGGTGGTTGATTCTCATCCTATGCTGAATCATGAGAAGCAGTACCTTGTGGAGAAGCAGTCTTTTCCCTTGAAACAGTATGTTGAGAAGCATCTCCTCCCTCTGAGTGTGACTGTTCTGAATGTTGTAAAACATCTTGAAGTTGAGATAGAGTGGGAGCAGAGTCTGAATGCTCAGAAGCAGGGTCTGATTCCTCTTGAGCAGCATCTCTAACAGCTTGTGCCATTTCCAAAATATGGGCAGTGAAAGGTGTATTCCTTCCAGAGAATTTAGCACTCTTGGTAGCCATAAAAGTAAACACCTTATTAGGAAGAACAATGGCTGGCAAGAATTCTTGAGGTTTGGGAACACCATCAAGCTGTTTGTTCAAAAAGAGTTGAACAAACCTAGGATACATTAAAAATGGTGAACCATTCTTGATGTGTTTGTGCATACCATCAAGAATCATGAATGAGAATTTGAAAGGCTGATTGGTAGCTAATCCCACTAAGGCTGATGCTATGGTTTGACTAAATTCATTCCAAGCAGTACTTTTGTTACTGAGGCAATGAAGTAGAATATGAATCAGATACTTCCAGTGTGGACTAAATAAGGGTTTCTCAAATGTAAGCTTGGTAAGTGAACCCTCATATCCAATATCCCTAAGGGTGTCCCAAAGTACTTGTTTATCAAACCTAACACTACCTTCTTCATCATAAAACATAAGATCTGTGCGAATAATAGCTTCAGTGATCCGAATATTACGCCCAGCAACCTTAGCCGTAACAAATGAGATATCTGGTTCCTCCCATCCTGATTTAGCAGTAGCCCTAAACTCTTGAATCCATGGCCCAATTATATCCGGATTGACTAATAGAGAATAATTGATGGAAGACCCAGTAAGAAAATCAATTATAGCATGAAAATCAACATTCAACTCTGTCTTATTGATGAGACGAAAAATGTTACATTTTTAGGGGTCTGTTTGAGTCCTAATTCGTATATTATTGGATCGGATTTCACCCAAAGTCGTTTCTTTTCTCATTTTAGGTACTTTTGAGGAGAAAATCACAAAAGAAGCATTTTCGGAGAGAAAAAGTGCGGAAAACAACAAAATCTCAAAAGACCCTAAAGTGCACAAAAGGTGACGGCGTCACAAGCTTCAACGTGACGACGTCAGGAACAAATGAAGTGAAGAAATTAGAAGTTACTCATGACGGGCCAGAGAGTTTTTGGCCTAGTCTGGTGACGGCGTCAGGGAAGGCCGTCAGATCTGGAACAAGGCGGCGTGACGACGTCAAGAAGGCCATCACAAAACCCTAATCGTCGGCGTGACAGCGTCACACCTTGGGCTGACGCCGTCAGTCCGTATTTTCTATATATATATAGGACGAATTTTATTGTTTTAAAGGAGGAACTTGGTGGAGAACTTAAGGGTTAAACCCTAGCTCGTGTATTACAGACCTTAGAGGGTACTTTTACCCCTCTAACTTGCATGTTTAATCTAAGATAAGTCTTCATTCAATCCATACAATATGTCTATGTGTTGTATGATCTATGTTTGTGCTTTTCTTTCCTTCAACATGCTAGGCTAAATTAACTTGTGTTTGCTTAGATCTAATGAAACCTAACTATTGATTATCATGTGATGTGTATGTTGTGATTGGGATTTGGATGAATGTTTCATCTACGTTAGACTTAAGAAAACTGGCTAACCTCCTATACGGTAACAAGCTTGAACGTCTTAGGAAACGTGAATCGTATGTGCGTTAATCGATTTTAAGGTAGTATTTCATGCGTAGGTTGCTATCCGTGAGCTTATGATAGGATACTTGACGTATCGTCATATAGTGAGGTAGGAGCTTATAGAGTTAGGGAATTGAACGCACTCCCTACGACTTGTTAGGAATACACCCGTCATCCACGCAAACTCAACATACTAATTACATGGTAAAAGATAGTTAGGGAGTAATGAAATCTAAGTAAACACTACTTTCCCCACCATTGTTTTCTCAAAATTTAAATTAATTGCATAAGTAGATACGTTGGGTTAGTTGACTAGCAACTAATTCCGCCCACTCCTTCAAAACCGAGAATTTACTGCTTTCATAAAAAACATAAAAATACAAAAATAATCATCCTCCACCCTTAGACCTTAATTAGAGTAGTCTTTAACCTAACGAACACTATTCCCTGTGAGAGAACGATCAATCCCCTGGTACTTGCCACTACACTATACTACATCGGTCAGGTACACTGCCTGGTGGGGATTGTAAGCCTCTTGAAATCCCTTGAGAGGTAAAACAAAGTGCGTAAGCAATACCTACGCATCACTTATCCAAATTAGCGATCATGTTATGGCGACTGCAAGTGGAACGAGCCATTTGTGAAGTGGTATGGATGAATGAAGTGGTATGAAGAGGGTGAATTGAGAAATAACAGTGACTGCGTAAGAGAATGTGGATGGAAAGTGGAAAAGGGAGATTAAAAAGGCGGTAGGGTTTGTTAAATATGGATAAGATTTAAAAAATCAAATCCCATTTAATACGGATACCGTTATTTTGGCATGTATCTCCATTCCCCGTATAGATTACCGTTAGAACAGTACGTTCCACACAGCAGTACGTGACACGTCAGCAGTACCCTTAGAGCAGCACTTTCCCACAGCAGTACTTTCATCCAAAACATGAAGCAGTACTTTCCTATTAAAATATCTTTTGACTTTTTGACCAAAATATCTTCTTGAAAGTCAACCCGATACATTTAATACTTTCCATATTTACTCCCCAAAACTACCAAGGCAAGTATAATTGAATGATCATCATTAATAACCCATAAGACTTTCTTGCCTATAAAAAGAGCTTTCATTAACACGTTTCTTCATCTCAAAAACTAATCTTCATCTCAAAAACCCTAACTTCATCATGAGTAACTTCCCATTGATATGCATCTCATCTGATGATTCCAGTGATTCAGAGATCAAGTACTTCTCTGACTCTGATTCTGATTCTAATCCAGGATGGAGTTCTTACTTTCCTCCTATTGCATCAAGCTCAACCAACCAAAAACCTAAGAAAAAGGTTACAACTTCTGCTGCAGCTACATCACTATCCAAAGAATTGCCACATGCCTTGACCCAGGCTCTAGAGTCTATCTTGAAGAACATGAAGGTTCCTGTTGAAGAGAAGCCTGCAAAACCAGAGAGACCTCCAATGCAAGTGCTTTTCCTTGCTTGCCCAAGAAAGCAATCATCTTTTGATGACAAGAGAAAGAATGCTCAGAAGGGAAAGCAGACTTATCAGGGAAACGGAAAAAGGCCTATGGAGTAGGTTATGTAGGGTGTAGGGTGTAGGTTGGGTAGGGTTGTTGTAGGTTGTTTTGATGATGTAACTCTGTCTGGATTGTGTCTATGATTCTTGAATGATTAATGTAATCACTTTGAATGTTAATGAATAAAATTTTCTTTTCTGTTTGAATGATATATGTAGCCTCCCCTCAAATAATAACTAACTACTAATGCCTCCCCTCAAAAGTAGCCTAATAATTTATAATACCAATACTTACCACCAAATGCTTGAATCTTGAAACATCAAAGCCTTTTGTGAGTAAATCTGCTACATTATCATCTGTGTGAACCTTGACAACATTTATGAGTCTGTGCTCATAACAATCTCGAAGAAAGTGATGCCTAATTTGTATATGCTTGGTCTTGGAATGGTAAACTGGATTCTTCACAATACAAATAGTACTCTCATTATCAATGTTGATAGGAGTATTCTTGAAATTGAATCCATAGTCCAAGAGTTGATTTTGCATCCATAATACTTGTCCACAACAACTTGCAGCTGCAACATATTCTGCTTCAGTAAATGAAGTTGCTGCAATTGTTTGCTTCTTACACTGCCATGAAACCAATCTTCTACCAAGATATTGGCATCCTCCAGTGGTTGTTCTTTTATCATAATTATCTCTAGCATAGTCACTATCTCAAAAGGCTTCCAAGTGAAAAGGGGACTCCTTAGGATACCACAATCCTAACTTAGGTTGATGCTTGAGATAGCCAAAAATCCTCTGTACAACATTCATATGAGAAACCGTGGGTGAAACTTGATATCTTGCACATAGACATACAACAAACATGATATCAGGCCTTGATGCAGTTAAGTACATAAGACACCCAATCATAGATCTGTAAAGCTTGACATCCACTGGTTTTCCATCTTCATCCTTTCCTAATGAGTTTGAAGCTTTAATGGGTGTTGTGACTGGCTTGATAGTATTAAGATTGAACTTCTTAAGAATGTCAGTTACATATTTATCTTGACTTATGAAAATTCCAGTACTTGATTGTTTAACTTGAAGCCCCAAAAAGAAAGTTAATTCACCCATTGAACTCATTTGAAATTCTTTTTGCATGAGTTGTTCAAACTCTTTCACCATAGACTGTTTTGTAGCCCCAAAGATAATATCATCCACATAAACTTGAACCAGCATGATATCCTTTTTGTCTCTTTTAATGAACAAATTCTTATCAATAGCTCCTCTCCTATAACCATGTTGTAATAGAAAATTTGAGAGTCTTTCATACCATGCTCTGGGAGCTTGATGAAGGCCATACAATGCTTTGACAACTTTGTAGACTTTGTTTGGATGTTCAGGATCTTCAAAACTAGGAGGTTGTTTAACATAGACCTCTTCTGTAATCTTGCCATAAAGAAAGGCACTCTTGACATCCATTTGATAAACTGGAAATCCCATGTAAGAGGCAAAAGCAAGGAATAATCTGATTGTTTTAATTCTTGCTACAGGAGCAAATACTTCATCATAATCCACTCCCTCTTCTTGTTTATATCCTTGTGCAACCAATCTTGCTTTGTTCTTGATGACATTACCTCTTTCATCTCTTTTGACTCTGAAGACCCATCTTGTACCAATTACCTTCATGCCATCAAGTAAATCACATAAGACCCAAACCTCTTGAAGCTTAAATTATAGAAGCACTTCTTGCATAGCTTCAACCCAGCTTTCTTTAGTTAAAGCTTGAGCTATATTCTTGGGTTCTTCTTGAGAGATAAAGCAAGCAAACAAACATGTCTGTTGATCCTTATGATTCATTCTGTTTTGTTTGCAAAACAAAGCTAAGTAAAGCATTATGGGGCTTAGTGATACTCTTAGCTTTGGATCTTGTAAGAACACCAGAAGTAGGAGAACCAATAATTTTATTTGCAGGATGATTCTTATGTACTCTAGAAGTGGGTGTTGTTGGAACAATAAGATCATCTTTCAAATTTGTGAGATCAGGACCTTGTTGAGAGAAAATTTCTTCTTCCTGCAGCTCATCATCTGATTCTTCAAAGGGAGGCATGGATGCACCAGGAAAATCATCAGTGTTGTTCCAAGTGTTTGAATTTACTCCCCCAGAAGTACTTTCAAATTTAGCAGCAGTACTCTGATCCAAAGTACTGGGATCCAAAGTGCTGTTGTCCAAAGTACTATGAGATGGATTTGTAGATTTTCCCTTTGTCTTCTCTGCTTCATAGGCTCGTCTTAGATCATCTTCATAGGACTTTGCAAGTGTTTCTTGAAAAACATGCTATTAAGTTCATCTTGAATAGCTTGATCTTCATCAGAGATTATGGGAGCTGAGTCAACAATACTTTGCTCCTTGTCAACAGTACTTTGCTCCTTGTCAATAGAGTCTGTTTAAGGAAAATATCTGCAGGACTAACATTGACACCATGAACTATGAACTGTGAATCTTCTTCTTCTGAATGAACAACTTGATTCTCCTCCCTAACAGGCACATAGTTCATAGAAGGAGTCAACACATCAAGGTCAAACATCCAATCAGGACCTTTACCTCTTTGGTTTGGCTGATCTTCAAGGAATTCAACATGTAGACAGTTTTGAACCTTCCTTGTAACCCTGTTATACACCCAAAAACCTTTACTATTGGTACAGTAACCCAATAGGTATCCTTCATCTGACTTGCCATCAAACTTACCCAAATTATCAATAGTGTTAAGGATAGTGAGAGGACATCCAAAAGGTTTCATAAAGCTGATGCTGGGTTTCCTGACCATAAGTAACTCATAGGGTGTCTTCATCTGGGGTTTGGTGATAGAAACTCTATTTAAAATATAACAAGCAGCACTTACTGCTTCAGCCCAAAACTGAATAGGTAAGAGTGAATCTGCAAGCATTGTTCTTGCTGCTTCTATCAAGGTTCTGTTCTTCCTTTCTGCAACTCCATTCTGCTGAGGAGTTCTAGCAATGCTAAATTCCCTCTTGATTCCTTTGTTGGCACAAAAATCATCCATAAGCTTATTTTTGAATTCAGTTCCATTATCACATCTAATACCTCTAACTTTGAGTCTCAATTGATTTTCCAGGGATATTATTAGATCATGAATAGCATCAAAAGTATCATCTTTAAATCCCAAGAAAAAGACCCAACTAAATCTACTGCAATCATTTGCCACAACTAAGCAGTACTTCTTCTTGTTTAGGCTTGAAACAGAAACAGGTCCAAACAAATCCATATGCAACAACTCCAAAGGTTCTCTGATAGTTCTTTCCCCAAGCTTTTTGCATGAAGCTCTATGTTGTTTCCCTTTCTTACAGGCCAAACATGAGTGATCAGTCTTGAAAGTTTTGGAAGGTAAACCTCGAACTAGATTGCCTTTGACCAACTTGTGGATATTCTCGAAATTCACATGACCTAGTCTTCTGTGCCATAGATGTGCCTCTTCAAGTGTTGCCTTTGCTACCAAACATGTAGCTCTCTCAGTGGAGGTAATATTCTTCATATCTATGCTATACACATCATTGGTTCTTGGTGCCCTCAAAATCACCAAGTTATCATCTACAAACTTAAACTCAGGGGAGAGAATAAGACATTATGCGTCAGTGAACAACACAGGATGCTTCTTGTCACAAATCTGAGATACTGATAAGAAATTGAACTTGAGCTCCTTCACATAACGAACATTCTCAAAATCAATACTTCCTGTCTTGATTGTTCCTTAGCCAGTAATTCTCCCTCTAGTAGCATCATCCCCAAATGCAACTCTTCCTACAAAATATTCCTTAAAATCTGACAGGATCTCCTTGTCTCCTGTCATGCTTCCAGAGCAACCACTATCAACAATTAAATGATCTTTAAGCTCCTCTTCTGGGTTGCCCTGCACAATAATAAGAAAGTTAGTTTCTTTTAGGAACCCAAGCCATTACTGACTTGTGTTCCCCTTGTGGAGTGACATACTTAAATTCTTTAAGTATGTAATCTCTACTGTTTTTGAAAACATGATCAATCACTTTATTATGTTCTAAAACTTGATCTTTGATTTCAACAAAACTTTCTTTCTCAACAGCACTTTCCTTTTTACCCACACATTCTGAAAGTACTGGTTGTTCCTCAGCAGTACTTTCTTTCTTGACCCACATGGTTTTAACTTTTTGGTTTGAGGTCTGTGATTTAGATACTCTTTTTGAGTTGTAAGGCCTTTTAGATTTATTGAAATTGGTATCACGGCCAGGAGCTCTAGGTACTCTATTGGAACTTCTTGGTCTTACATTAGCAGTACCTTGATTGGGGGAAAACTTCCTAACAGTACTTAGAGAGGGTACTGTTTATGGCTTACCAGTACCTTGAAAAGTGTTGCATGAAGGTACTGGTGGTTTGGAAAAAGGTCTTTTCTGGTGAGGGTACCAATAGGCTTTTGAGAAATTGCTATGGTTGACCCTACTGGAATAGTTCCAAACTGGTTTAGTCTCTGTTGGCCTATGGTGAGCAGATTTAGTCTTTGGGTATTGACTTAAGTATTCTGAATG
>LBNU01003338.1:53216-66448 GCA_014162995.1 Artemisia annua
ATTCACTGTTTGTGAAGTGTACGAATGTTTGGACAAGGGTTCCTTGCAGCGGTTTTCTCCTCGGTAAACTATATCTTGTCAGCCGGTTAGTTTGGGTGTCTTTAGCGGGTTTGTGTTAAGCGGGTTAAGTACACTGATCAGCGAACTTTACGCGGTACTTTGTACTATTTCAGCGGTTTGTTATCACGCTGTTAGTTTTGTTTGTCTTTTTTGTCCCAGCGGTTAGTCTCTCTAGCGGTTACATCTCAGCGGTTACTCCTGACCGCGGATACTTTCGTCACGGTTAATAGACAGGCGTTTACTTAACCAGCGTTGTAAACTTGTTCAGCAGTTATTTCTTGGTCAGCGGTTAAGTTGATTAGCGGTTTCCTAGGCAGCGGGTTACCTGCTCACGGTTTGTCCCTAGGTAGCGGTCTAGATCAACTACAGGAGTGCGTTATCTTCTTGGCTTAAGCGTTATTTTGACACCTATACCCTCAGATTGTTTCACTACATTTACTAATCAATGGTAATATAAATATGAAAAGCACGTCAAGAGTACCATTCCTGAGATTCTCAAAACTGTATGATATGGTCGATGACACAAAAACCCAACACAACAATGACAATGCTCACTGAAACTATGTGACAAGGATTCGCAAGCTCAAACTCTCAAGGAGGATAGAGTTACAGTCAGCCACCCGTTCATTCAAGTAATGCCAAAGGACTGCTCCTAGTATGCTTCCTACAACTCTCACTCACACCTCCTCGGTGCTTCTAAACTGGGAACTGAATTCATAAATGGGATTACGAACGTGCATTTGCCTACCTCTTTGAGTTCAAGATATTCAGATCTTCCACAGACACAATGATTCTTAATTAGATCAATGCAACAACACTTGATTTTGACCAAGGAAACTATCTTCAAAAAAAACTTGGATCTATGGCATTCAAGTGTGAAACTATGTAGGAAATTTGATAAATGGGTGTTGATTGAACAGTGTTTAATTCGTGCAGCTCTTCCGTCGTACTCACCACACCACTCCACCAGTCTCTCCTGATAAAATTCATGCTCTGAGAGTATAATACATGAACACGCACCGGGTATTAACCAATATTAAAGTAAGAAATTACCTCACAACAACCTTTATTTCAGGTTTTTATTTACAAAACATTTTTTCCATAAAGCTTCTAATAGAAGCTTCACTATTTAAAGTATGATATGAATTGATATTCTCCCTCCCTCTAGGATATATACATATTTACATATGTACAACATAGGAACTTATGCTTCATGCTACTGTTTGTGTATGTTCCGGAGTTCGCTAGATGACTAAAACAATGGGACTTTTTGTGTGCCTTGATGCACGAAACACGGACGAAAACAATTGAGTGATTGAGTATGCGGTTATCATGATTCCCTCATACACATCTTAATCTAGTTACCACAGATTGAGAGATGGACCGTTGGTAAAGAATTGCGTTCATAATTGAGAGATTGGATCGTATATAGCTGATCGAGGTACCGCCACCACCCGCCAATGTTTATGATTGCAATTGTGTAGAACAAACATTGGAAGTTAATATGCAACGATCTCATTTGTATTCAAATCACTCGCTGGAATATGTGTTATTTTGATGTGATTTAGGGCCAATTAAAGCTGCATCCTACCGGTGTAATTGAACCTGGCGGTCTTAGGATGATCACTGATATGTAAAGGATCAGAGACTGATAAATCTCCTTATACGGTAACAAGCTTGAACGTCTTAGGAAACGTGAATCGTATGTGCGTTAATCGATTTTAAGGTAGTATTTCATGCATAGGTTGCTATCGGGGAGCTTATGATAGGATACTTGACGTATCGTCATAGAGTGAGGTAGGAGCTTATAGAGTTAGGGAATTGAATGCACTCCCTACGACTTGTTAGGAATACACCCGTCATCCACGCAAACTCAACATACTAATTACATGGTAAAAGATAGTTAGGGAGTAATGAAATCTAAGTAAACACTACTTTCCCCACCATTGTTTTCTCAAAATTTAAATTAATTGCATAAGTAGATAACTTGGGTTAGTTGACTAGCAACTAATTCTGCCAACTCCTTCAAAAACGAGATTTTACTGCTTTCAAAAAAACATAAAAATACAAAAATAATCATCCTCCACCCTTAGACCTTAATTAGAATAGTCTTTAACCTAACGAACACTATTCCCTGTGAGAGAACGATCAATACCCCGGTACTTGCCACTACACTATACTACATCGGTCAGGTACACTGCCTGGTGGGGATTGTAAGCCTCTTGAGATCCCTTGAGAGGTAAAACAAAGTGCGTAAGCAATCCCTACGCATCAAGAAATTGACAAGTTCTGTGTTGACAGCTGATGCGTTTAAATCAAAAGATATGGATGATAATGAAACTTTTAACGAACTATCAAAAAGATTTTTGCAACTTGAAAAACAGTGTATTTCACTTGAAATCGCAATGCAACAAAAGGAAGAAAGTTTTCAAACTAATCAACCATGTAAAAATCCGGAACTTCCTGATTTCCGTGAATACTTTATGATTAATGATTTGAAAGCTCAGCTAGAAACCAAGAACTTGACAATCAGACACCTGAAAAACTGTATTACTGATTTGAGTGATATGTGTAATTATATTAAAGCTAAACTTGTCAGTAGTGAGATTGCAACTAGAAATTTTGAGACTAAAATGGCTAAATTACTGTTGGACAATGAGTCTTTGAATATAAAATGTAAAAACCTGAATGAGTCTATCAAAGATAAGAGTACTAAGGCTGCAATACAAACAACCTCTTGGACTAACAAATATGATAACTTCAAAGCACAACTTCAGGAAGTGGGCTTCACTGTAACAACAATTAATCATGAGCTTGGAAAAGCAACAGTGAATAGTGAGAACACTAAGTCTGCAAAACCATCAATCTTGGGGAAACCAGTTTTTCAAATAAATAGAAATCAATCAGTTACTAGACAACCAAGTGCTTTTAGGTCTGAACGAGCAAAATTTTCGAAAACCCGGTTTGCCTCCTAAGTTGATGTGGAACAAGTTTTAACTAAATCAGTCAACACACAGAATCTGCCAAATAAAATTGCTTCTAGTTCTGTCACATTTCAACAAGGTGATTCCCCTTCACCCAGCTCCCTTAGGATCAGTTCAAAAACAGTGTCAAAACCAAGCACACAAATTCTAAGTTCTTATGACCTGTATAAGTACTGTGATCTAGAAAAGGCTAGGAAAAGAGCACAACTATATAAGGATGGAATCTTGGGCTCACAACCACTTTTGATGCTTCCTGCTTTAGTAAAGAACTTTGCTAAGTTCCAACCTGATAAGCATAGGATTTATAGAAAGTCATCTTCTGTGCATAAGAAGATTACTAAACCTAGTTCTTACCTAAAGTGGATTCCAACCGGTAGAATTTTTAAGCTCATTGGACTTATATGGATACCAATTGTTGGGAATTTTAGAAGTTCCTACTGATGAAGTCTGCTGACAGGTTCCTACGGATGGTTACTGCTGAAGCTATAGATGGTTTCTGCTGATGACATGGTTCCTGCGGAAGATTTATTTCTGCGGATATAGTGAATCCGTATATTTATTATTAGTTTGTTAGGATATTGATAAGTTATTTTAAGTAGTGATATGCATTAATGTTTTATTTATTGCCGAATTAGGGTTTCTTATCTATAAAAGAAACACATGGCCTATGTTCATTTGTACTTTTACACTTCAAGAAAAACAAAAACACTTTTAGTGTGTGTAACCTAGATCCACAGAGGATCATTTATTTTATTAGAGAAAACCTTGTTCATAACTTTGATTGTGTTCTTATTATTCCGCTGTGCATGATCAATCATTGTTATCCTAGATTGAGCCAAAAAAAACGATTTTCTTCAAGTGGCATCAGAGACCAGGGGCTCGTGATATCTTGGGTTTATACAAGGTTTAGTGTGTCGAAAAACTGCAGATCTGGTTGTCAAAAGCAAGCAACTGTGTGAAGGTCAGTACGATTGGTGATTATTAATGGTCTTCAAAGGTATAATCGTTTTCTATATTTTTATGATAGTGATCGGTGCAGCTAATTGGTGAATTAATTCTGTTGACAATTGATTGAGGGAATCGGTGGTATTGATTGCAAATTAAGGTTGTCACTTATTAATTGTATAAATTGAAACCTCGTACTACAATAATTCATGATCAATAATTGGTATTAATTGTGTCTCACGTGGGACCATTTGATATTTTCTTGGTCAGTTGTCGTTTTAATAAATGATGACTACGAGGGGATGTAATTGTCGATTAGTAGGATATTGATTTTATTGGTTAAGGTTTTAACATTGACGGTGTGATTAAAGTTACCCCGTACAATAATTAATTGGTGGTGATGAGAGTTGGCTTGGCGTATAGTACATGAACTTGCTTTGTGGCATTAATTGAAACCCCTACTAGTGGGACGGTGGAGTATATTCACTTATAATTGATCATGGATTGGTATTGATTTTAAGATCTTTGTCGCATATTCATTTTATATGCATCGTGGGTCGGTTAAAAACATTGTGTGGATATTAAATTGGCTGCTGTAACCTAGTACTAATTTAAGGTTATTCAACGTGGAGTACAAACCGATTGGGGTGTCATATGATTGTGGGGTTGCGGATTATTTAAAGATTCGTTTGTAATTGATTTGGGTCAAGCAGTACAAGAATTATTTGTGAATTGGTATTAGTTTGTGAAGGGTACAATTCTTCACGTGGGACTAGTGTTGATGAGTACTTTGATTGGTTGGTGCATTCATGGTTGTCGTTTATAGTTTACTCCTAACCTCGTACCAATTTATTATCGTAGAATATTGGAGCAGCTGGTTTGATTTGGTCACTGATTGCCTAAGATACTCACGTGGTTTGTCAATTAATTAGTGAATTATAAGGTACTAATTCAATTGGATGAGTGAGCTACTACGTTCAGGTTAATTTTGCTGCTGATTTTTTGTTATTGCTGATTTCATTATTTTTCGCTGCTGTTCGTTGTTTTGATTCTGTTGATCGATTGCTACTGATTGGTTTCTACTGATTGATTAAAAAGGCTACTACTAGTGTTTCTTGTTTCTGCTGATACAATTTTTGGTTTGAACTGGTACCCTATTTTGTCAACTTTAAAATGGCAGAATTTGATAATGAAAGGGATGATGGAATGTTTCCGTATTTGATGGATTATGAGTACGAGGTCTGGGCTAAGAAGATGGAACACTGGATCACGTACAATGATATAAATATCTGGAAGGTGATCCAAAATGGCAACAGTCCGAAAAGGTGTGGAACAGATCATGATGGAAATCTTTTTCATCTACCTCCAACGACTGCAGCTGAACACATTGTTGTCCAAAGAGAATCAAAGGCAAGAACTACTTTGCTTAAATCTATTCCTTTTGATCATGTACCAGACTTTCGTTATATGGATGATGCAAGTGAGATATGGAATGCAATCAAAGCAAGGTATGGTGGAAAGGCTGAATCCGAGAAGATGAGAAAGGAAGCTTGTACTATAGTTGATACTGCAGAATTTGCCTTCATGGGCATCTCATCTCAGGTACACAATTGTGTCTTTGGTTGTAGTTTAAGATATAATGAGCTTAAAGAACAATATGATGAACTAAAACCTAAATATAATGAGTGTTATAAAGACCTTGAGTCATATAAACATGGTTTAAGGACTTTAGAAAAACAAAAGGTTTGGTTTCAGAAAAATCAGGTTGCCTATGAGGATGAGATAAGAAGTTTAAAACAGGACTTAAAATGTGCTCAAGATGAGGCAATCTATACTAAAAAGTTAAATGCTAACTTAGAAACTGATAAACAAGTCCTTCAAGGGAAGCTAGATACTGAAATAGCTAAACATAAACAGTGGTTAATATCTGGTAATAATCTAGCTAGTTGTTTATATGGTAGTCAAGCTGTTAACTCTAGTATAGGTTTAGGTTTTAAAAAGTATGTTGGCTTAGAAGCTAGGAATGACCTAGGTAAATCAACACCAGCAGGCCTAGCTAACTATGTTAAGGAAGGCACTTTACATGCTATGCCTGGACCTATTAGAGGGGAACACATGCCCATTGACCTATCCACCACTGTAGACTTTGATGGATCACACCATTTATATGGCAAAAAGTCAAGTGACTTGCCAGACCTTAGTTGCACAACTAATGACTTTGTCTCTTGTTCTAAAAGTGACAAGTCCTCAGACCTAAAGTCCACTGACTATGCCTCATGTGATACAAGTGACAAGTCTCATTCACCCAAGTCCAAAGTAGCTGATAATGAACCCAAAACAAAACCAGTTCCTTTTTCTGTTAAACACAATTTTGTTTCTAATTTTGTTTCTGATAAGTTTGTATGTAATAAACAAAGTTGTGTTAAGAATAAGTCTTTGAAAAAGAAATCTTGTTTTGTGTGTGGTAGTAAGTCTCATCTCATTAAGGACTGTGATTTTCATGAGAAAAGAATGGGTGTATGTGCTGACCAAAAGAGAACTAGACCAATGTGGACCAATGTGACAACCCAACCCGACATGGGTCCGGAGCGCTACAGTATGGTGACATATCAAAGCATACAAAGCATACAACGCATGCGGAAGACTTAAAACAAAAGGTTACAATGGAAAAGTCTGAAAGTACAAAGGAATGCTAAAACTATAAAAGAAGGAAAGTACAAACTAAACAAAGTCTAAACTAATCCAAGTCCGAAACTAGTCCAGATGAAATGGGCTTCTAGTCCATGGGGTATTCCACTAAAGCTCTATAGCACTCTTCACCCAACCCAGCATCCAACCTAAAACCTGCCGCAGGAAAAGGAAATGCGGCTGAGCTACGAAAGCTCAGTGAACAGATATATATATACCATGAATAAATGAAACATAAATAAATATAAGAAAATGAATCAGAAGCTCCTGGTGAAAAGGGATGTCATCTGTCAAATGCATAAGCGATCAAACGAAACGATATCATAAGTCAAAGGAAAGGAAGCATCAAAGATATATCAATATAATCATACGGAAAAGGAAATGAGCATGTATCAACAAAGAAGCGTCTAAACAAGGTACTTGAATAGACGAACGAATCATATGGAAGCCACGAGCCGACCTACCGAGATACTCGATAGATCTCCTACAAACATACATACATAATCATATATCAAAGGATACGGAGAGGGGAGACCTCTCGGTACCACATGGAGTCGATCACACTCCCCTACACGTGAAGGAGTGTAAAGCACACACCCACATTCACCCTACACATAATAATCCAACATATCCGACAAGCCTAGGATGCATCCATACAAAGCAAATCATACATATCATAATATTCAAGTGTACACATAATATATCCGACAAAATGGGGACGCCGTGGATCAATCACACCTCTACAGAAAGTGTCATGCCATTGGTGCTTCAATGACACGCCCATGGTACCTCCATGAGTAGTTAGAAAACTCAGACATAAGAACATACAAAGCATATCATATCATATCCGACAACATATCATATCCAACAGAACATAGTAACTGAACTGAATCATATCATAGCAAGTGAATAACCGACATATATCAAATCATAGAATCATATCAACGAATCATATCAATGAACCGAAGTAGAAGGGAGCATAGCAATGGCTTAGGGAATCATATCATGAATCATATCAAAAGAGAATCGTATCAATAGAGAATCATAGCAAAGTCAAGGATCGAAAGTCATGAGAAACCCCTACTAAAAAGGGATAGAATATATGTACCTTAAGCCGCCAATGAAACCATAACACAAGAATAGGAAGTCACTTCTTCTTCAGTGAATCTACACGAATTAATGATCGGCTTATTATTAATATCTTATTTTAAATCAGATTACTCGTTTTAGTCGGCTTCTCATTTTTAGTAACTTTCCATTTATAGTAAGTTTCCATATTTAGTGAGTTTCCCGAATTAGTAACTTTTATAAATCAGGGTTATAAATGACAATTAAATAATCTTTAAGGATTAAAATGACCAATGTAGTAGTCTAGGGTTAAATATGTCAATTTAGTAAAGCTTAGGGTTATAAATGTAAATTATCAAAGTTCAATATTTAAATATGTCAAGTATTTAACTTTAGGGATAAAATGTAAATAAATGTCAAAATGACCATTTTATGACTCCAATGTTTTCGAAAGTTCTAAAATGCATGATCACAAATTATATACTTGTTTTAGTTTCATGTGTCGCTAAAATGTTTTCTCCCATAATCTGCTCATCCCATTTTAAAAGTGATTCTCGATCATGTTTACAATATAAATGCATCATATCTTACGATCTGTAGTAAGGTAGATTGTTGTTTATCATCCTTAATATATATACTGATCTTATAATAGTATACTTAGATTTCATAGTACTTGTATATCCATATGGTCATGCGTATAAAATATTAAGGCTCATGTATTTCATGCACAAGTCTTAACCACCAGTATGTACCCATAATCGATCTATCTTATATATATTTATCTTGCATGTTCAAAACTCGTCTCTACATACTATATTACTTTTATAGCTAGTCTTACTTAACTGATATACAAGTATAGCGTAATGTATTCAATACATATATCATACTTATAAAACATGCATGTCCCACATTACAAAAGATAACTCACATGATATCACATATAATTAAATCCTTTTATCTTTTAAAGCTGAAACAAACTAGAATTCGAAACAACTTACATGTATTCTCCTTTATTATTTTAGCTCGTTTAAGATTATGATATAACATGTTTTGAGTCGTGTAAATCTAGATCAAATCACACGTATAAAAATAGATCCAAATACAACATGTCTAGGTCGATTACTTTATGTTCTCAGTCCATGATTTTCTGTGGCAAATCTATGATTTCATGTGTGAATTTTATGCTTGATAATGAAAGCAGGAAACGAAATCAAACAGAAACAAAAACAACGAGGATCGAACAATGTTAAGGAAGTACCCTTGAAGTGTGTACACGAGCCGAAACAACGCCATTCATGATCGAATGCTGAGTTTACAAACCAACCGAAACCACAACAAAAGCCACTCCTTTTCGAACAGCTTTAAACCCACAACCAAAGATCCCCATTCGACCTGTAACAAGTCCCGCGAACAAGTAGCAACACACCAACATTCAGCCTTCAAGAAACACGAGCAAATACTCTTATTTGAACCACGCCTAGACCTCCTTTGTACATACTCATGATCGACAGAAAATAGGACTAAGAAAAAGTTGCCGGAGTTTAAATGTTTAGTCTTTTAGGGTTTAGAGAGTTTTCAGTTTTCTTTGGATCGATGCGAGAAGGCAGTATATGTCATAATAAAATAGGTGAGACGTGTAGATGAATTAGGAAATAGTAAATGTGATTGGCGTGATTGAAGGCAAGAAAGATGGGCCTAAAAAGGATTCCTATTCTAATTCATAGGTAAAAGAAAAGACACCTTTCAAAAAAAAAGGTAAAAGAAAAGAAAAAGAAAAAGAACGTGAGACACACACAAATCGTTTAAGGTAGGAAATAAATTAGGTATCTTAGTTTTATTTTCAATTTAGATTATTTACTTATTTCAAAATTAATTTATATCGTACTAACTCAAATGTAAATGTAAGGTTTTTAACTAATACGCATTATCGAACATAGGTTATATTCAAATTATGTGGGAACTTTAGAAAAGACGGATTTTCGGGTTTTACAACCAATGTTAATGCTATTCCCCTATATGTTCCACAAGCAACACATGTGAAACCAATTTCTGCTGGTAGACCTTTTCCAGCCGGTTGGAAAAGACATGTTGCTAGACTATTTTACAGACCTACTAGTACTTACTTTCAGAATGGTTTTTGGCCTAGTTATTATGACCCAATGTATATGGGGTGGGGGACACGATGGGATACTGGTGTTAAGCCTTCAATAGGTTGTTCTTGGACAAATAAAAGGAAAGGTTCATTCTGGGTACCCAAGAACAATAGTCCTTGTCAGGTGCACTGATTGAGGGGAGGCATAAACCTAAAGGGAGGCTTATTGTTGTATTCTTTGTATTCTAACCATTTTTGCAGCTGTTGGATCCTCATAAGCCTAAGGGGAGGCTTAGTGTTTCTGTTGGCACTACCATTTTCTTTGGTTCCTGCTGCTGATTGATGGTATATTTTATATTTCATATTTCTTTTTCTTTCTATTATTAAAAAAAAATGTTTTGTTTTATCTTGTTTGCAGGTACTTGTCGTGGTTAACTACAACACATATGGTTCTCAGCTCACCATGTCTTACTGACACAAGAGTTGGCTAGCCCACAAGATTATGGCTTGTGGTAAAGGCTGCGGAAAACCATATATGGTAATCAACTCACCATGATAATGACGCATTCCATCAAAGAGTTGGCTAGTCCAAAAGCAAACGGTTTTTGGTAAAGACACATCAATTCCGTTGATAGCTGTAATGGTTTGCTCAAAACCATAGGGTACTCAACTCACCCATGCTTCATTGCTGAGAGTTGAAATGGTCATTAATTCACCATGGTTGCTGCCCTATTGGGTAACCAAAGGATTGGCTAGTCCTGAGCAAACGGCTACATGTAAAGACATCTCAAATCCGTTTATAGCTGTGATGATTTGCCAAAAATCATTAGGGTATTTCAACACACCGATGATTCACGTTCTAAGTGTTGAACTGCTAACTAGTTCACCAGGGTGATGTCATGATTCCACCGAAGGACTAGCTAGCCCAAGAGTGAGTAGCTACTTGGTAAAGGCTCATAAAATCTACTCATGTTGCTGCTGGTTCTGGTTACTGCTAATAGGTTCACGCTGCTACCAGAATCTGGGTCTTCACAGATGGTTACTGGTTGCTATTGACATAGAGTTTTTGTTGCTGCTGGTTACTTTAATTTGCTGCAAGTGTTCAAGTCAATCCTCATGCTTTGGAAGTTACTCATCTAACTAGAATCTTGAACTTAACCAAGTCAAATTCAAGATTAGGGGAGGATTGTTGGGAATTTTAGAAGTTCCTACTGATGGAGTCTGCTGACAGGTTCCTACGGATGGTTACTGCTGAAGCTATAGATGGTTTCTGCTGATGACATGGTTCCTGCGGAAGATTTGTTTCTGCGGATATAGTGAATCCGTATATTTATTATTAGCTTGTTAGGATATGCATAAGTTATTTTAAGTAGTGATATGCATTAATGTTTTATTTATTGCCAAATTAGGGTTTCTTATCTATAAAAGAAACACACGGCCTATGTTCATTTGTACTTTTACACTTCAAGAAAAACAAAAACACTTTTAGTGTGTGTAACCTAGATCCATAGAGGATCATTTATTTTATTAGAGAAAACCTTGTTCATAACTTTGATTGTGTTCTTATTATTCCGTTGTGCATGATCAATCATTGTTATCCTAGATTGAGCCACAAAAAACGATTTTCTTCACCAATCAGTAAGGAGATTGCTAATGGCAATCCCATGGTCAGCCCGAAAACCCTGAAGGGTTTGGATACTGTTATCACTAACCCATATACATGCAATCTAGCTTGTGACAATGCGGGTGGTCCATACTCAAGTGCAAGTACTTCAAACATTTGCCACACAAGAAGGCACAAAACATGGCAACCAAAGAGACACAAATCTCCAATGTTGGGAGATTCTACATCTCATCCTTGATGTACTCTCTTCTATGACTTCTGAGCATCTCTACTCAGGACTCGGGCTTTCACTATATGCTTAACCCTCCCGTATACTTGTGTTTTGTTTTCTCTTCAATCAATGCACTCTGATTTGGTTTAAAATCAGGTTATTGATTGAGGGGGAGAATGAAATGGTCTTATGATTTGCTGTGTTTGCTTTTCATGTTTGATTATGTCGTCTTGCTTGTTGCTTTGTCACCCTGTGTATGAGCTATGTGCCTATGTTTAGTTGCTTGCATTATCTAAAGGACTTGTTTTGCCATATTATATACTTGTGCAGCGGTTTGTTTAAGTTGAGGGACTTGGTTTGACAATGTTTGAAACTACTCATGGTACCATATAAGAGGCAGCAGTTAGATCATAACTTGCATTTTTTTTTTCAAAACTCTCTCTCTCTCTAAAACTTTCACAAACCTCCACTCGTCTCTCTCTAAAACCGCTGCTTAATCGTCCGTATCTGTTACATATCTCTTTGCTTGTTATCTTTTCTAGGTATGTATCGGTTGTTTCTTAGATGTTTTTAGCTCTCATTTCATGTGCCTATGTGTCCTCCCTTCTTTATTTGATTCGTAGACTAGCAGTTAGGCTTATGATTAGATGTTGGTTGTTAGTCGTGTTACTAAGGATATTGTTGCTCACCATAGTGGTTTAGAAGTGTGTTTCTAGGTTTAATTGCACTCTATGATTACAGTGTATCTAGGTGAGGTGCCTTTGGGCTTTGCGTATAATAAGTTCTTGGTAGCGGTTACTTTTGTTCTTGGTAGCGGTTACTTTTTGTTCTTGGTAGCGGTTTGCTTATAATATGTTCTTTATAGCGGTTAGTTTACCAGCGGTTAGATTTTCAGCGTTAAGATTTTCAGCGTTATATTATCGCGGTTAGGTTACCAGAGGTTGTAATACACAACGTTAGTTTAAGCGGTTGTTTAAAGCGGTTAGTTTACCAGCGTTTAGTTTACAGCGGTTAGTTTTACGGGTTAGTTTTTACAGCGGTTAGTTTTTAGCAGCGGTTAGATTTAATCAGCGGCTTAGATTTACAAGCTGGTTAGGTTACCAGCGGTTAGCTTACCGCGGTCTATAGTATAACAGGCGGTTGTTTACCACAAGCGGTCGTTTCAGCGGGAAGATTAAGCGGTTAGTTTGTCTAGCGGATTAGTTTTGCCTAGGTTTAGTTAATCTAGGGGTTAGTCATATTCGTAGCGGTTAGCCTCCCCCTGGCGGTTAGCCTCTTCTCTAGCGGTTTTGTTATACTTAGCGGCACGCTAGTTTTCAGCAGCTGGTTGGTCCAAGCAGTTTATTAGTATAGTGGTTATATTGTAGGGTCTCTTGGTGTGTGCGATTTGCTCCATACTCTGCTCTCGTCGTGGGTTGTTGCCTTGCTATGTGTTATTATATGCATGTTCTAACTTCACATCTTCTTGCTTTCTTGTATGATTCATGGTGTTGTGCAGAGATAATGATTGACCCCCACGATCAAAAAGGTCCACTCCGAGAGCCACTCCAAAATCAAAAC
>LBNU01003338.1:66765-82496 GCA_014162995.1 Artemisia annua
ATCAAGATCGAAAAAGCGCAAAAGCCAATCTGAGTCTTCCAGACAAGTCAGCAAGAGCAAAGATAAGGGTTCTAAGAAAACCAGAACAAAGGAAACGCTAAGAGATGTCAGTCAAGAACCTAAAGATACTCTTAATGTTGAAGAAATGATGGTACAAAGGGCAGTTGAAGAAAGTCTGGCCGAGGCAGGGAAGTCATCAAGCCATCCAGTCGGGGGTGTGAGCATCAAAGAACCCGAAGCTGGGAAACTGCCACAGGTACCACATGTTGAGGGCAAAGGCAAAGATGTCATTGTTGAGGAGCAGGCAGCTCACACACTATTAAAGATCTCATCCCCAGAACCCAAATCTGCAGCTTCCCAGTACATTCTCAAGAGAAGGTCTCCCGAACCGTCTGCTGAAAAGACCGTCTCTAAATCCCTAAGTCTTGAACAGAAGGGAGAATCAAGTGAAACCGACTCCGATACTCATCAATTACCTAAACTGGATAGCTTTACAGCACAGGCAGAAGAAGAGTCCAGTGATATGCCTCATCAGGAGATGGAAGGAGCTACTGAAATACCATTAGAGACCTTTCACTCTGAGTTTGTTTCTAATGTATATCCTGAGGTACAAGATACTCTCAAGATGAAATATGATGACCAAAAGATTGATGTGGAACCAGATAGCTCTACAGGTACCCTGGCATCTTTCAAGAACTTTGAAGCATATGGTGACCAATTCTTGGTTGATAAACCCTCAGAATCAGAGGCAGACAAATCAGGTGAAGAACATGAAGAAGCAATCTCTATGGTCGATGTCCCTGTTCAACAAGACACATCGATCACTCCTGCTTCTACAGTGCCAATTCCAACGCCTACAGAAACAACCAAAGCTGCGGGTCCCACACCTCCAATCACCACAGAATCAACTACAATCTCTACTACTCCAACTCCAACGGTCACCTTGGAAAGTCTAGCAACCCAAGTAGATGATATACTCCAAACGGCAGCTAACGTGGTCGAAGAGAACCTAACGATCAATGAGAGACTGTCAGCTCATGCTAAAGACATCAAAAGTGTTTTACAGCTCAACCTATCTCAAACCCTCAAATATCACGATAACAGACTACGCAAACTGGAACAAATCAATATTGATCGTCTCATCACTGATACCATCAAAGATCAGGTTTAGGAAGCTGTAAGCTATGCCATGGAAGCTCCTCTCAGATCAAGGTTCAAAGATCTCTCTATATTCGACATGAAGTTGATTTTACAAGAGCGTATGTTCGAGAATATGCAATACCAGGGTCATGAGGCACACCGTAAGCTGTATGAGGCTCTTGAGGGTTCAATCCTTCAAGATAATGCTGGACAACATCATTGTGATATGGAGAAGGAAAGGAAGAGAAAAAGAAAACAGCAAGGTCATCACCAACATCCTCATTCATTTCCACCACCGCCTCCACCTCCTCGGTCATCTGGACCCTCAGGTCCTTCAGGACAGTCTGGAAGCTTTGGAACTATGTCAATGCCACCACCACCACCCTCTTCATCAAGGAAGCCACCTCCCAAACACCACACTCAAGGATCCTCAGCCACTCAATCTACTGTACCTTCTCGTACAGATGACGAGATCTTGCCTCACCAAGATTGGGTTCCGATTGGGAAAATCAACTGCTATCTCAAAGCTGTCAAGCCAAATGATAATCCTATCCTCAAAATTGCCATGGATATTCTGAAACAAACGACATTTTTCCCGGCATTCACCGCATCCTCAACCATTCCTTCTATCTATATACAACAATTCTGGAACACCATTCGGTATGATGGTGCAACAAGGGCTTACAGCTATCAGCTAGATGAACAGTGGGTAACCATCACCAAAGAGACTCTGGGAGTGCACTCCAGATCTTATCCACTGGAGATAACATCGTTTACACACCACCACCTAACCCTGATACGCTTATCAAATTCATTGATGAATTAGGTTACCCCTCAAAGGTTGTCACCTTGTCATCTATCTCCACATATGATCTATATCAACCCTGGAGGGCCATCATCACACTCATCAACCTATGCATTACGGGTAAAACTTCGGGTTATGAAAGACTCAGAGCTCCAGCCCTTCAGATACTTTGGGGAAGTTTAAACCAGAAAAACATTGACTTTGTCGAAAGAATATGGGAAGAATTCACTCACTCCATTCACTCTTTTCTGGAACACAAGGCAAAACTAACTGCTAACAGAGACAGCAAAAAGAAATCTTCTAGACTTCTCATTCCCAGCATCAGATTTACCAAGCTCATCATTTCTTCCCTACAACGCACACTTCGGTTTCCAACCAGAGCCGGCTCACCACTCCATCGTCTGAAGATGAAAATTCAGTAGGCTTCCTGAAATACGCCAGGGGCACCTCCAGCATAATCTTCGGCATGGCCATTCCCGAACCATTGCTCACAAAACAAATCCTGAAAGCTCCTTACTACAGCAAATATGTGGAACTGCTGCAAGCAAGTCAAATTGCATCTGCCAGTGAAGAAACAACACACACCCAGTCTGACAAATCAAGATCGAAAAAGCGCAAAAGCCAATCTGAGTCTTCCAGACAAGTCAGCAAGAGCAAAGATAAGGGTTCTAAGAAAACCAGAACAAAGGAAACGCTAAGAGATGTCAGTCAAGAACCTAAAGATACTCTTAATGTTGAAGAAATGATGGTACAAAGGGCAGTTGAAGAAAGTCTGGCCGAGGCAGGGAAGTCATCAAGCCATCCAGTCGGGGGTGTGAGCATCAAAGAACCCGAAGCTGGGAAACTGCCACAGGTACCACATGTTGAGGGCAAAGGCAAAGATGTCATTGTTGAGGAGCAGGCAGCTCACACACTGTTAAAGATCTCATCCCCAGAACCCAAATCTGCAGCTTCCCAATACATTCTCAAGAGAAGGTCTCCCGAACCATCTGCTGAAAAGACCGTCTCTAAATCCCTAAGTCTTGAACAGACGGGAGAATCAAGTGAAACCGACTCCGAAACTCATCAATCACCTAAACTGGATAGCTTTACAGCACAGGCAGAAGAAGAGTCCAGTGATAAGCCTCATCAGGAGTTGGAAGGAGCTACTGAAATACCATTAGAGACCTTTCACTCTGAGTTTGTTTCTAATGTATATCCTGAGGTACAAGATACTCTCAAGATGAAATCTGATGACCAAAAGATTGCTGTGGAACCAGATAGCTCTACAGGTACCCTGGCATCTTACAAGAACTTTGAAGCATATGGTGACCAGTTCTTAGTTGATAAACCCTCAGAATCAGAGGCAGACAAATCAGGTGAAGAACATGAAGAAGCAATCTCTATGGTCGATGTCCCTGTTCAACAAGACACATCGATCACTCCTGCTTCTACAGTGCCAATTCCAACGCCTACAGAAACAACCAAAGCTGCGGGTCCCACACCTCCAATCACCACAGAAGCAACTACAATCTCTACTACTCCAACTCCTACGGTCACCTTGGAAAGTCTAGCAACCCAAGTAGATGATATACTCCAAACGGCAGCTAACGTGGTCGAAGAGAACCTAATGATCAATGAGAGACTGTCAGCTCATGCTAAAGACATCAAAAGTGTTCTACAGCTCAACCTACCTCAAACCCTCAAATATCACGATAACAGACTACGCAAACTAGAACAAATCAATATTGATCGTCTCGTCACTGATGCCATCAAAGATCAGGTTCAGGAAGCTGTAAGCTATGCCATGGAAGCTCCTCTCAGATCAAGGTTCAAAGATCTCTCTACATTCGACATGAAGCTGATCTTACAAGAGCGTATGTTCGAGAATATGCAATACCAGGGTCATGAGGCACACCGTAAGCTGTATGAGGCTCTTGAGGGTTCAATCCTTCAAGATAATGCTGAACAACATCATCGTGATATGGAGAAGGAAAGGAAGAGAAAAAGAAAACAACAAGGTCATCACCAACATCCTCCTTCATATCCACCACCGCCTCCACCTCCTGGGTCATCTGGACCCTCAGGTCCTTCAGGACAGTCTGGAAGCTTTGGAACTATGTCAATGCCACCACCACCACCCTCTTCATCAAGGAAGCCACCTCCCAAACGATCTGACAAAACATCATCATCATCAAAGCAAACTCCACTCGCAACACATGCAGCATGGACTACTATCGACACTGGAAGAGCCAGTATGACCTCACCAGCTCATACCAATCAAGTGATTAATGAAGAATCGATTGTGTCTCATACTGCAGAAGACTCAGACGATGATGAAGATGATGCTTCCACATCCCACATATCTCAAAAGGATGAATGGTGGGAATCAATCTCCAGATCTGATGACGCTCCTCATGTCAAACTTTCCAAAGAAGAGCTGCAAGCTTGTATCAAGCCAAAGACCGCTAAGCTACCAACAACTGAGCCGACCTGGTCAGTGTCACCATCAGATCAGCCAGCCTCTGACAATAACTGGGTCAATACAATTGCCAACAGCTTCGTTCCTCCAGCTGATAACTCCTTGCTCTCACAAACCGGAGATATGGGGTCGTTTATTGCATGGTTCTGCAAGGAGCGAGGAATCAGCAAATTGACTCAGAAAGATCTGGAAGGCCCAGCATACAACCTAGTCAAGGTCTTTCATCCTGACGTGACTCATCTTCAGTTCCAAATGGAAGAATGCCACAAGCTGTTCAACGATCAAGTCAATGAAGTAGTTACTCAACATGACTACAGCAAACCACTGCCATTGGGTGGGTCTCCAGGGCACGTCACTATACAGGCCGACTTCTTCTTCAACAAAGATCTTGAATATCTTAGGTTTGGAAATAAGCAACGCAAGTATGCCCTATCCATCACCAAGATGAAGGCGGCTCGATACTATGACAGTGGTCTGGAACAGATGGTACCGGATGCAATGTGGATTGATGAAGAGTGTGAGTATGATCTTCCAGCAGCTTTGGGCATATCACATTGGTGGTTTAAGAAGCAGGAATTCTACGTTGAGAGATTCAAAGCCAAAGGTGACAAGAAGTTTGTTCGTTCGCCTCTTCAGATCATCAGTGTAGTAAGTGTCAAGATTCACTCCATCTATGGATACGACTACCTAAAGTCCATTGTTCTTCGACGTGCGGATCTGAGGGACTACGAGATCAGTGAAGGTGACTTTAAGCATCTCCGGGCCAATGACTTCGAAGACCTGTATCTACTGCACATCCAAGGAAAATTGCATCATCTACCACCAAATGAAAAGAAGACACTTGCATTTGCTGTTCTTCACTGGATGAGAGGTCTAGTCATAAGGAAGCGAGTTGAAGACCTACCGCTTGGGATTGAAAGCTACCAGACACAACTGAACCTCACCAAGCCGCAATGGGAGATTGGTAACTTGGAACCAGTAGCAGATTTCACCGTCATTAACTCTCCAAGAGATACGTTCGTGTGGTTATGCGTAGTGATGAATTGCACAAGTTCAGTGACGGGACGTTGGAAATGGTCGATGAGGCACTAGACTTCTGCGTGAAAGAATATCAGGTCTATTCGACTAGGCCCGGAAGATATACAAGCCAATGGACTGATCATGACTTGAAGATGAACCTTGAATTCCTAAAGGCCATTCGTCACCGCATGAAGATGAGAAGAATCTACCGCAGTCTAGAGTGCTATGTGGGAGGCAGAGTTCGTGAGGGTGACTACATGCTTCTCCAAAGAACAAAATGAAGCATCGAGCTGGATTTTGGTTATCACCCAGCTTTACCTTATTTGGGGTGATGTAATATGACAATTTGTAAACTCTTAATATTTTTTGAAATATATAATGTTTTGAAGTCTTATGTTTTTCACTGTGTGCGGATAATCCGAAATGTTGTACGCTTCAGTGCAACCTTTCTAGTAAAAGAAGAGAAGTCTTCTTTCATCCCAAAATCTCTTTCTTCTAAAAATTCTTCAAAAGAGATTTTGTGGTTTACAAGGTGGCTATCGGACTTAAATTTTCTCAAATACCTTGCCGCTCAACTTAATGACTACTAAACGTTAAAATTGAAAACGGGTCATTAATTGAGGGGGAGCGTATTTGCTCAAAATTTCTGCACCTTTAAAAACTTTGTGCACCAGCTGCAGTGAAATTCAAAAAGTGTCTCAAAATCAGTAAACGTTTAAACTTTTATCACATTTCTCTCCAAAGTTTCTTTGAAAATCATTTAAATCAATTGGGATCACAAAATCTCAAAAGATCTGAAATTTTATGATCGGGGAGAGAATGTGATTTAAATATGAAAACTGATTTAAATGTGATGTTTTTGGACTCAAAAGGATATTTTTGGACTAAAAAGATTCGCTCTCCCGTATGTGCTAAAATTTTTGGAGTTTTTGAATGTTAATCAAAGCACATATTAAGGGGGAGCAAGTGATTAAATGGTGAATAAATGATCTCAAATGAAAGCTCACCCGTATGTGCCAAAGTTTTAAAACTTTCAAATTGAATCAATCAATGTGCACATATTGAGGGGGAGCAAGTGGCTAAGAGTCTTTCACGTGTTTTTACAATAATAAGTAGAAACCGTGAATTGATTACGACTCAGAATTTGACTCATGAATTGACGAAACATGAAAAGTCGTGAATCGAAAAGACTAGTCCTGGCCGGGTAATAATTTCAAGCTGGTCTAACCAGTGATGTAAACGTGTCTCGAAGAGGACTGGTCTAAGTAGAAAGTACCGTTTCGAGAAACTCTTCTTAGATGTATACTTTGACGGGTCTAACTTCCTTTTTAAGGAATGTTAACAACTTCAAGTTAGTTATTAGGGCTAGTTATCACCTAAAAGCTGATAATGGATCCCTTTAACTAAGCAACGTAAACGTGTCCCTAGGGTATATGTCTATTGAGAGCAGATCAATTCAAATAAGTGCAGCTCACCCCGACATGTGCAAATTTCTTTCTTAACCTGTGAGCACATGTTGAGGGGGAGCATTTGAAAAATGATAAAACTCTCAAAGTGTTAACTAAATGTGTTTCTTAATCATAAACACTTTGAGAGAATTTTCAATGATTTGGTTATATGTCGATTGTGTAAAGATACCAAAAGACCGACCAATTTACTTTAATGCATGGAGTTATAAGGATGGTAATGTTAGGTATATGTTCTCATGATCCACCAGAACCGGAGGGATCTTCCCAGGGACAATCCAATAGATAGATTAGAAGTCCTTAGGAATCATTGAAAAAAAAAGGAGAAAAGTGAGAAAGGGAAGAGTGCCGACTGAGACTGAGCTAGGACTGGAACAAACCCAACAAGGTTCTAAGGATGAAGTCTCGGTAAGCACTGAAGGGGTTGAAGAATTAAAAAGAAATGAAATAAGAAAGGGTGAAAAGAAATAGCCCTCCAATTATTCAACCTTAGGGCAGAAACCGGGTTCAATTCATATGCTACTGATTGTTACTAAGGTAACATCGGTATTGAAGAAAAGACGTCATGGACCCAGTGACGCACTGCACTAAACCTTCCAGCCACTCAAGTTTTCTTAAAAGAGCTTGTTTCATTCTCACGGGGAACCGGTGTAATCTATCGACTTGTCTCTTAGAGCTAGTTGATATTGAAATAGGAGACCCCTCCCTAGTCTCCGAATAGGATAACCAAATGTGCACTTATCGAGTCTAGAGCCAAGAGATGCATCAAAGATCTCATAGGAATACTTGATACTTCTACACTGGTTGTTCAACATTAAGGACACCAGTTGTAATATTTTGAGTCCTACGCAGATCTTAGCAATCTGCCAAGAACACTGATGAGGGAATATACATAAGTATTTCCCAGTGATTGAGTGGAAACTCCTACCAGGGTTAATATCAAACAGCCCTGACAGCAGGTCACTTCGGTAATCTCTTGTAGATTACGCTTAGTGTGTACGGTGGTGTTCCAAAAGGTCTACAGTCGTGGGGTGATCTCCAGCGACTCACCTAATCGTTGGTGTACTACGGTATGTCAGTGAAAGCCCTTTCGGGGGCATCCGATTAGGAACGGCCTTGGTAAGGATTAGAGAAAGTCTTCACACTATGCTGTTGATGATCTCGAAGTCCGAACTTGTAAGTGCCGGTATGTTTATTACTAACCAAGTTTTATGCAGCTCAACATACCAAACTTATCATGTTCACCACCATCACTCAAGTTCCACATGCTCATACCAACATCTTAGAAGGAGCCGTCAGAACCGTTCAACCATAGAGATTCACTCACCTATGATGTATGAGCATATTGGAAAGGTGTATTCCCACCAAAGACTAAGAAGTTGACGATTGATGCCGATTGCGGAAAAGATGCAGATTCATCATCTCATGCTTGCACTTCAACATCAAATCTAAAGATATCATGATCAAGGAATGGGCTTCAACTATGCTTCCACAACTCTGATGTAGAAGATCATGATCCAGAAAAGTGTAAGCATGACGACACAAAGACAATCACAACATCACAAAGAGACACATTCACTCAAGGATGACTTGAAGCTACATATTTGAATGATGAGCAAAAGAGAAAAGTTGAAGATCATCCTATACATCAAGGAAGTCATCTTGAGTCATTTATCAATGAAGAATCAACAACTACGAGCTACAAAAGAATCTGCAAAGATCTCAATGCAAGAATTCAAGATTTAATTTTGGGGTGACCTCCCTTAGGGGGAGATTGTTAGGAATACGATTTTTGTATAAGAAAGATTCGGTCACCCCAGATATGATTAAGCATTGTTTAGCTCGTAGTATTTATAATAGTTAGTAAAACGTAGATTAGAAGTAGTTAGTATTCGCGGAAGAAGGACGGGTCTTTACCCACTGTATGCCTGATCCGCAGCCCAAGTGGCAAAAACTCATGTACATATAAAAGCCCTCTCCATCCTTGGAGAGGGTAAGCCTTCTCATAATCTATTTTCCTTTTTTTTTTGGTTTTCTCTCAAGGCTTCACTTTCTTTCTCTCTCTAACTTTCTCTCACTACATTTCTTTCTTTCTTTCTTTCTTGTAAACGAACCAAACCATAATGAACAATATGTGTTTTGTGCTTATCTAGTATCCTACAAAAAGGCCAATAAAGTGCAAAATATATTCTGAAGACAAGCTACGGCATATGTGGTACTATGGACTACGCCGTAAATACTTTATCGAGGCCAATTTTCTCTGTAATGAAGGTTACGCCATAACATGACACAAGATTACGGCGTAGTTATGACACCGAGATGGATTTATGAGATTGAAAAAGGCTACAACGTAACTTTATAAATTGGTTATGCCGTAGAAACGTGTATGAGTGGATAAGTTCGAGCTAACGAAGAACTACGGCGTAGTTAGTAATTGGACTACGCCGTAGAGACTATTTGTTGTAATTACTTTTATATTCGTGTTAAATGACCCCTAGCTCATATTTTGATTGGAATAAAAGCGCATTTGCTTGAGGACAAGCAAATCTCAAGTGTAAGGGTATTTGATGAGGCGAAAAGTGTTATGCTTTTAGGGGGTCATTTAAGCCCTAATCCGTAATTATTTGATCAAATATTGCCTTAAATTGTTCCTTTTGTCATTTTAGGTACTTTGAAGAGGAATTCTGGAAAAGGAAGCATTTTGGACGTTTTTGGAGCATAAAAGTGAAGAAAACGACAAAGTCTCAAATTATGCTGAAAACAGTACCTGACGGCGTCACGTTCTATCATGTGACGACGTCACGCTTTGACAATGTGAAGGATGATTTTTACACTAGACGCCCGAGAGAATATTAGAAGGGGACGGCGTCACGTGTTGGAAGATGTAGGTCGTCACGTTTTGTCACAAAGGGAGACGGCCCAGAGAAAATTACAAGGGAACGGCGTCAGAAGTGGATCTGAGCAATCCGAATAGTGTTTTGGTGGCGAGATGACGGCGTCAGACCCTATAAGTTGACGCCGTCACAATGTAAAATCTATATATAGATTTCTAATTTTCATTCATTAGTGTGCAACTTTTGGGAACAAAACCCTAGCTCATTTTTCTACTGCAATTTCAAGGGTTTCCCACCCTTGAAACTTGGATGCTTAATTGAAGATAAGTCTCTTCCAAATCATTCAATATGTCTATGTATTGTGTGATTATATCTTATGCTTGTCTTTCAATTAACATGCTAGGCTAGGTCTTTATTGTGTTTGCTTAGATCTAATGAAACCTAGCTATTGATTATATGTTGTTGGTTTGCTTGTGATTATTGTGGGTGGGTGAAGTCGATGTTAGGCTTAAGAAAACTGGCTAACCTCCTATATGGTAACTTGCTTGAACGTCTTAAGAAAGATGAATCGGATGTGTACTATGATTATTTGGTTGTATTTAATGCATGAGCGAATTCTAATGATCCCATGTTAGGAGCTTTTAGTCAGCTCGACACAGGAGTGAAGTAGGAGCTTATAGAGTTAGGGAAGATCGTACACGGCCCTACGAATGGTTTAAAGGAATACAACCCGTCATCCACGTAATTACAACAAACCAATTAACATATAAAAGATAGCTAGGGAGTAAGGAAATCTAAGTAAACACATATTTCTCCCATATAAGTTTCACAACCAATTACCATCCGATGTAGTCAAGTGGTTGTGAAACTTATAAGTTTCTCCCATATTTCTCTTCCAATTCTCTCTGCGAGACCAAGCTAGTCAGTGGCTAGAAGGTCTACCCGCAGGATCCATCACCTCTTGGGATAATCTCACCACTCGCTTCCTTGCTCAATTTTTCCCACCGGGAAGAACCACAAAGCTAAGGAATGACATCTTGGCGTTCCAACAACGTCAAGGCGAAACCCTCTATGAGGCATGGACTCGATTCAAGGACTTACTCCAAAAAGTCCCTCATCATGGCATAGACCTTTGGCTCCAAGTCCAAATTTTCTATGACCATATCAATATCCCCACGAGGCAAACCATTGACCAAGCGGCCGGTGGCAAGCTACGTGATCTAAGTGCGGAACAATCATGGGAACTCCTAGAAGATCTTGCTCTCTATGACAACGAAAGTTGGAATGATCCCCGTGATTTGAATAAAATGGTCAAGGCAATATCTTTGCCTTCGAATAATTCAAGCACTTCCGACCGTAGGATCATGGAACTTGAGGACCAAGTCAAGTATCTAATGAAATCCTACGAAGCTCCTAAACCTTCAAGCCAAGTGAACAAAATCACTTCTTCATGTGAGTATTGTAGTGGTCCCCACGACACTCGAGATTGCATGGAACTCTCGAACAAGCTTTTGCGGACTACGCATCCTCACGTACCAACGGAGCGGGAGAGAAGTGGTACACTTTCAAACTCGAGCCAAACCCTTACGGTGATTTTTACAACCCTTCTTGGAAAAATCACCCAAACCTTAGGTGGAAGCAAAACCAAAGCACGCCCCAAAACAATTCTTCGAATCCACCTAATCGTTTCCAATCCAACGGTTCATCCTCAAACCGTACTTTCAATAACAATCCCTACAATAATTATGGTAGTACTAATAACCTTGTGGGAATGATGTCCAAGTTTATGGCATCTCAAGAAGCTCGTATGGCTAAGTTCGAATCCGAATAATCAACAACAAACGGAGATGACCAATAAAATAAACAACTTATTGAAAGCATTCAACAACCAAGGGGTGCCATCACCAAATAAGGACGCTAGGAACACAAGTAGTGGACCCCAAATCAAGGACCCCTCATTCTCCAAACATGTTCATTTTGTTAACGTTGTCACTATTAAGCCAATCACTAAAAATGACGTAGATAGTGAGCGTAAGGAGGAGGTTAAGAAAGTTGAGGAGAGTGAGAAAAAGGGAGTAGAAGAAGTAGATTATGGAGAGAACTATTTCGAAAGGTTGCCCACTAANAACAACCAAGGGGTGCCATCACCAAATAAGGACGCTAGGAACACAAGTAGTGGACCCCAAATCAAGGACCCCTCATTCTCCAAACATGTTCATTTTGTTAACGTTGTCACTATTAAGCCAATCACTAAAAATGACGTAGATAGTGAGCGTAAGGAGGAGGTTAAGAAAGTTGAGGAGAGTGAGAAAAAGGGAGTAGAAGAAGTAGATTATGGAGAGAACTATTTCGATAGGTTGCCCACTAAGGAAGAACGTGCATAGCATAAGGATCTATTCGATGACCCCGAGAAACCATACTTCCTAGGTAACCCAATCATTAAAACAGGTGACCCTTCCAACATCAATATACCATGCAACATAGGTCACTTGCATGTTTGGAAAGCTTACATAGATCTTAAGTCTCCCATAAACATCATGACTAGAGCCCACTACAATTTAATAATGAAAAAGCAACTGGGATTTAGGACATTTCCTAGCACGGGATGGATAAGTAATTTTGTAGGAAGAGTTAGGGGACTACACGTCTATGTAGGAAATTTCACCTACGTCACCGACTTTGTGATTGTGGAGAATATTCATCTGGTAGTGGATGCGTGCTTAACTCAAGTAGCTTTTGGAAGGCCATTTGTTGAGGCCTCTAAAATGAACTATGACCCATCCCTAGGGATAGTTAGATTCAAGGACGAGACCGACGAGGTAGCTTACCAAATGCCATATAAGATAGAGCAATACCGACTCTTGTCAAACACCGAGAAGGAGCATAAGAAAGCAGTTTACTATAGGAATGACGAAGATAGGCGTAGAGGAGTAGACTATGTTATGAGTAGAATTTTTGGTTTCTACAAGGAATGCTTGCAACTAGGTCCGGAATATAAGACTAAACCTGAGGATGACCTAGAGACCGTGACCAATGATGAAGTCACGTTATAGAGAGTGACTTTGAGTCTAGCTATAAGACTCCTTAATAAAGAAAAGCGCTTCTTGGGAGGCAACCCAAACTTTATTTGTTTTGTGTGTGTTTATTTGAATTTTATTTGTTTCCGTAGGTATGTTTTATTTTTATTGTTGTTGATTCATGATTCAAGATAAATTGTAAAAATCCTTTATTTTGTTTTTAACTTCGTCTTAACTACATATAAAGGTATTTTGCAAAAGATAAGTGTAAGGGAAATCTAAATTTGTTTATAAGAACGAATTGGAACATGAATTGTAACCATATAAAATAAACATACATATTAGTATTTGTTTGAGTCAAATGCTTGTATCGAGTCATAATGAAATTTTGCAGGATTCCATGAACTAAGGTAATTGTTTTTCCAGAAATTTTCCAGAAACTAAACATAAGGATTATGTCAGATCAATTCTGACGGCGTCAGCCCTTAAAAGCTGACGGCATCAGCCTTTGATTCTAGAAAACGTTTTTAAAATTTACTTTTTCTGCCGGATTATAAAAAATTACTGCATCTTTAATTCCATGAATCTGCAAAATTTTCATTCCACAAGCATTATATCCTTATATAGATTTTGCCGCTGATTTTACACAAAGTTTGCCTAGATTTTTTTCTCAGGTTTAACAGGTTATTTTGGACAAGAAGGTGAACATGGAATCAAGTTCATGACATCAAGCTTTTGGAGTCGCCTTGAGCTTGGAGCTTTTTACATCATCTTGGAAGAAGATCTAACCATGTTACCACACGATCCACGTCAAGAATCAGGGGAGTATTTGTTTCATTCTTTCTTTTTCTACTTTTATACAAATGCCATATAAGATAGAGGAATACCGACTCTTGTCAAACACCGAGAAGGAGCATAAGCAAGCAGTTTACTATAGGAATGACGAAGATAGGCGTAGAGGAGTAGACTATGTTATGAGTAGAATTTTTGGTTTCTACAAGGAATGCTTGCAACTAGGTCCGGAATATAAGACTAAACCTGAGGATGACCTAGAGACCGTGACCAACGATGAAGTCACGTTATAGAGTGTGACTTTGAGTCTAGCTACAAGACTCCTTAATAAAGAAAAGCGCTTCTTGGGAGGCAACCCAAACTTTATTTGTTTTGTGTGTGTTTATTTGAATTTTATTTGTTTCCGTATGTATGTTTTATTTTTATTGTTGTTGATTCATGTTTCAAGATAAATTGTAAAAATCCTTTATTTTGTTTTTAACTTTGTCTTAACTACATATAAAGGTATTTTGCAAAAGATAAGTGTAAGGGAAATCTAAATTTGTTTATAAGAACGAATTGGAACATGAATTGTAACCATATAAAATAAACATACATATTAGTATTTGTTTGAGTCAAATGCTTGTATCGAGTCATAATGAAATTTTGCAGGATTCCATGAACTAAGGTAATTGTTTTTCCAGAAATTTTCCGGAAACTAAACATAAGGATTATGTCAGATCAATTCTGACGGCGTCAGCCCTTAAAAGCTGACGGCATCAGCCTTTGATTCCAGAAAACGTTTTTAAAATTTACTTTTTCTGCCGGATTATAAAAAATTACTGCATCTTTAATTCCATGAATCTGCAAAATTTTCATTCCACAAGCATTATATCCTTATATAGATTTTGCCGCTGATTTTACACGAGGTTTGCCTAGATTGTTTTCTCAGGTTTAACAGGTTATTTTGGACAAGAAGGTGAACATGGAATCAAGTTCATGACATCAAGCTTTTGGAGTCGCCTTGACCTTGGAGCTTTTTACATCATCTTGGAAGAAGATCTAACCATGTTACCACACGATCCACGTCAAGAATCAGGGGAGTATTTGTTTCATTCTTTCTTTTTCTACTTTTACATCTTTTATGTGAACATTGGGGACAATGTTCATTTTAAGTGTAAGGGGGTCAATGAAGGCACCTTAGAAAATGCAATTACACTTGATTTTTGTTTTGTTCAATGGTATTTTTGTAATAAAACTGAGAGAAATATTTGTTAGGGCAATTTTAGCACAAATTTAAAATTTTTTACAACATTTAGGAGTGAAACTTTAGGTATAATAAGCGTCTCATGGATAGGGAATTGTATTACTAGCACAAAAAACCGTACCACTCAAAAATTTTCCCCAAATATATGAGGTTCGCCCCTAGAATTGTTAGGAAAAGCATTCATTGTTGATGCTTGTGTGTGTACCAGTAGCCTATAGATTCTAGAACTTGCGTTAGGACCATCCCAAATCCACAAGTGAGACTACATTCGTGTAGTTAGATTTACTACATGATAAGAGGCATTAGGATAACCCTTGTTTTACACCCGTAATATAATTACATTGACTTCATTAGTCAAGTAATTCTCCCACACCCTTAGCGTTGTACTCATTTTTAGTACACGATACCCCTAGTACACCCCTCAGAGCCTATCTTTTCGTTTCTAACTTTAGGCATTTTACTTAAAGGAAGAATTTGTTTACAATCCACCCCAAATGTACACCCAAATCGCCTTAGCCTACCTTGTATGCACTCATCTTTAGTGCATTATTGTTACATGTTTAAACCCTTAGTTAATTGTCTAATTGATTACATGGTTGCTAAGTCGAGTCATATCCTTGTGCATATTGTTTTGGGACGATTGGGACTCATGGGTAAAGTACTAATGTAATGGAGTAATGGGGAAGAAGTAAATTATTACCCCCATATGTGCGTTAATATTTTAAAGTACTCTAAGTTTTTCAATTATCTTAATTCGAGTCATTAGAATAGTTTATTGTAAAGTATGTAAAAGTTCAAGTGTAAGGGGAGAACCGAGGCCCCTATGATGTATTATTTTGGATGGTAGGGCAAGAGTGTATGAAAAAAAAATAAAAAAAAAATTGGAAAAAGAAAAGTAGAAAAAACATATGGACTACCATCCCGTTTCATTTTTATCTTTATTTATGTTT
>LBNU01003338.1:89957-146787 GCA_014162995.1 Artemisia annua
TATGAGCCACTGTTTACAATCCCTATGATTATGTGTACGCATAGTTGTAGGAGGAGATAAGAGCTCATACAATTGGGGAGATATGTACGCCACCCCATGAATTGTTAAGGAATACACCCGTCATCCACGCAAGTTATACATACACCAATTAACCGGTAAAAGATAGTTAGGGAGTAAGGAAATCTAAGTAAACACATTTGTCTCCATATAAGTTTTCACAACCACAATAGTTTAGTTATTTTATTTTTCTTGCAATTGTAGTTTTTGGGTTAGTTGACTAGCAACTAATTCCGCCCACTCCTTCAAAACCCGAGATTTTACTTGCTTTCATAAAAATATAAAAACGCAAAAATAATCTTCCTTCACCCTTAGACCTTTTAGAGTAGTTTTTCTAACCTAACGAACACTATTCCCTGTGAGAGAATGATCAATCCCCCGTGCTTACCACTATACTATACTACACCGACCAGGTACACTGCCTGGTGGGATTGCAAGCTTCTCAAGATCCCTTGAGAGGTAAAACCTGTTGCGTGGTCGCAATCCCACGTCATCAGGGCCGGCACGCTCCTCTTGTCAGAAACTTTTGCCTATAAATACCCTCTCAAACCTGGTATTTTTCCTAACCTTTTGCACTAAAATTTTCAGTCCCAATCCTTTCCAAACATCTTTCTAAATCCTTTGATCATAAGATTATAAGTCTTTGTTTTCAAGTGATCCAATCCTTCACCACTCAAAGTGCAAGAGAAGAATTCTCCCTATCATAAAGCTAAAGATATATTAGAGTCTAGTTAGTGTTGATGTGAAGTTGTGAGTTATGTATGTATATGTAATAAGTAGATCAAGATGATCTTACTTAGTAGTGAGTCAATGAGTGAGTAAGAAGTAGTGGGAAGAAGTAGTAGTGTGGAGAAGTCATTTAGTTGTGAAGATGTAGGTGTGTGAATAAGTAGTGGAGTATAGAAGAAGTTGTGAAGTAGTGAAGAAGTCGTGAAGTTGTGAAGTCGTGAAGAAGTCGTGAAGTCATGTAGAAGTTGTGTAGTGATCGAAGTCGTGTCGTGAGATTGGTTCTAGCTACTATTAGAACCCGACATTTAGCTTAGTGTCGTTAATTGGTGTAAGCAAAAGTTGTGTATGGTTTTCTCCACCAAAAGGGAGCTTGTTGAGTAGTGAAGAAAACTCTCGAGTAAGTGACTCGGGGAGTGGAGTAGGGCAAGGAAGGTGTCCTTGTAGCCGAACCACTATAAATCATCGTGTCCGGTTTGCATTTCCTTTCTCTTATCTCTTTTCATTTATTCTTGCATTTATAGCTTTATATCTATGCTTGCAAATATGTGTTGATTGTTGCTTATATTGTTTTGATGTTGATTGTGTGATAGATAGAAGTTAATATTGTTATAGGAAGAATAATTATATGATATGATCTAATAGATTATTATTCACACTTCTCATATTGAGTTTAACTTAATAGATGATTTGATACAAAAAGTTTTAAGATTTTAAAAGGAAAACATATTCACATAAAGATCAACCAAAGCTCTATTCATAAAACTAAATTTTGGAAACAAACTCAAAAGCACACATATATAATTGATCATATTGATTATATATTGTTTTCATAATAAACTCTAATTGAAGATTTTGAAACAAACATTTTATAAAAGGAAAAAGAGGTAAAACTATTCAACCCCCCCCCCCTTCTAGTTTTCCACAACGCTTTTAGGGGGTCATTTAAGCCCTAATCCGTAATTATTTGATCAAATATTGCCTTAAATCGTTCCTTTTGTCATTTTAGGTACTTTGAAGAGGAATTCTGGAAAATGAAGCATTTTAGACGTTTTTGGAGTATAAAAGTGAAGAAAACGACAAAGTCTCAAATTATGTTGAAAATAGTACCTAACGGCGTCACGTTTTATCGTGTGACGGCGTCACGCTTTGACAATGTGAAGGATGATTTTTACACTAGACTTCCCAGAGAAGATTAGAAGGGGACGGCGTCATGTGTTGGAAGATGTAGGTCATCACGTTTTGTCACAAAGGGAGACGGCCCAGAGAAAATTACAAGGGGACGGCGTCAGAAGTGGATCTGAGCAATCAGAATAGTGTTTTGGCGGCGAGATGACGGCGTCAGACCCTATAAGCTGACGCCGTCACAATGTAAAATCTATATATAGATTTCTAATTTTCATTCATTAGTGTGCAACTTTTGGGAACAAAACCCTAGCTCGTTTTTCTACTACAATTTCAAGGGTTTTCCACCCTTGAAACTTGGATGCTTAATTGAAGATAAGTCTCTTCCAAATCATTCAATATGTCTATGTATTGTGTGATTATATCTTATGCTTGTCTTTCAATTAACATGCTAGGCTAGGTCTTTATTGTGTTTGCTTAGATCTAATGAAACCTAGCTATTGATTATATGTTGTTGGTTTGCTTGTGATTATTGTGGGTGGGTGAAGTCGATGTTAGGCTTAAGAAAACTGGCTAACCTCCTATATGGTAACTTGCTTGAACGTCTTAAGAAACATGAATCGGATGTGTACTACGATTATTTGGTTGTATTTAATGCATGAGCGAATTCTAATGATCCCATGTTAGGAGCTTTTAGTCGGCTCGACATAGGAGTGAAGTAGGAGCTTATAGAATTAGGAAAGATCGTACACGGCCCTACGAATGGTTTAAAAGAATATAACCCGTCATCCACGTAATTACAACAAACCAATTAACATATAAAAGATAGCTAGGGAGTAAGGAAATCTAAGTAAACACATATTTCTCCCATATAAGTTTCACAACCACTTTAATTTTCTTGTTATTTTATTTTATTTGCATAAGTAGTTAATTGGGTTAGTTGACTAGCAACTAATTCCGCCCACTCCTCTATAACCCGAGATTTTTACTTGCTTTCCATAAAATATAAAAATACAAAAAGAATCATCCATCACCCCTTAGACCTAATTAGAGTAGCTTTTCAAGCCTAACGAACACTATTCCCTGAGAGAACGATCAATCCCCCGGTACTTGCCACTTCACAATACTACATCGGTCAGGTGCACTGCCTGGTGGGGATTGCAAGCTTCTCAAGATCCCTTGAGAGGTAAAACCCTAGTGCGTAGTCGCAATCCCGCGCATCACTTGGTATGTTTGTTTTCTTATTTTTGCAGGAATTTGAGCAAGGAGTTTGACGTATGGCTCACTTACGAAGAATCCTGGCTAGGATTTCCTTCTGTGAACCAGCTACGATGTAACCCTTCTCTATGGTTACGCCGTAACCTCCTCTCCAAGAACTGTTGACCCTCAGGTTCTACCAGTTACGGCGTAACTTGTAAATTCAGTTACGCCGTAACATTTCCTGTATCTCTATCTCTCATACCATAACTTTGTTTTAGTAGTTAAATGAACTTTGTGGGTGTGTTCCGTGTAAACCCTCACGAGACTTCACTCATCCACTTGGGACACCAAGTGGTTTAAAAGGCTTATTGCATACGCTAAATGCAACCGTGATTCCTATGAAAGTGAGTTAGTATTTTCATTTTCTTTACTTGATATTTTTCTAGTATGATGCGCTGGGTTGTTTAAGTGAATTCAGGTTATTAAAGTTTGCTCAAGGATCTCAAGGCGAGACACGGTTACTCGTGTATCTTAGATCATTTTGAGCAAATCCAGGGGAGTTTTCCGTTCCTTTTCTAACCCTTCCTATTTTTCATTTATATGCTTATGTATGACCCAAGTGGGGGGAAGGGGTTAGAAATAAACACCCACCTGATTTTACATGCTTTTATTTTTCTAGTTTTTAATGAAAATGTTTCACTAATAAAATTTTGACATGTTTTTCATTACTTAACTAGTTTAATCTAGACTGAGCACACCTACCCTATATTTCAATTGTGTGAGGATAAGCCTTTCAGTTTTCCCCTTATACATAAATTCCATAAAAATGAGTGTGCCGGTGGCTGTAGTAGACTTTAGAACTTGGCCCTGTATATCTTTTCGAGACCATTATAATGAGCTTTACATTGAGGTAACTTGGTGTAATCGGTGCAGCTAGGAATTAAGGCAAGATTTTAGGATAAACCCAAATAGCCCAACAAAATTATGTATTGTGTATATTGACTTTTCACATTGATTAGTCAATCCCCCTGTTTAACCCTTTTGTTGCACTCACCTGTAGTGCAAGATACCTCTAGATACACCCTTCAGAGCCTTTCCTTTCATTTTGTTAACCCAATATATGTTTCGTTACACCTATCGCCTAGCCTACCCTGTAGTTTCTTATAGTCCACGGTCCGGGCGTTGTTGGTTAATTTTGGTTCTACTGGTGGAAATCGCGGGTTTTGATTAAAGGGAATTTGGAAGAAGATCGGGTTCGGATGATAGTTGATCTCAAGTGGGGGGATGCTTTATGTGTCTGTACTGTATTTATTTCTTGTATACCTTGTCTTTATTAAAAAAAATAGAATAAAAAAAATAAATAATAATAAAGAGCATGCAAGCAAGCGTTTATTATTAGTTGTTTATAGTTTGTGTCATATTGTGGTACGTATTCCCACCTTGCGCGGTTTATACTTTTGAGACCCGTACATTTCTATCTCACCTTTCTATTTTGGTCAATATTTGTACAATGGGGGCATTGTACATCTCAAGTGGGGGGATGGGAGATAGAAATAGTTGAAATGAGAGATTTTGGAGATAATATGTGCAAATTTCACCCAAATTTGAAAATTTTTAAGCACATAAATTTTTTTTCATTGATGATGAAGGCCGAGTTAATGCATCCTACTTGCCTAGCTTATGGATATTATGAGGCACGACACTACATTTTATATGCATTGACTCATGTATTGAAGATATTGAAGACCCATTGACTCTTGACCCTCAGTTTTTGCTATGGGATTGAATGCAACTAGTGATGGGGCGATTGTGGACTTTAGGAAACTATTTGTTTTGTGTCTTTTTGTTTAGACCCATTAAATATTTCCCATGTCTTATCCTACCCTTTAGTCAAGAATCATGCTTAGGTGATTGTCGAGCAGGCATTGGTGTCTTGGCCAGCGATCTGGTCATGTATTGATGTTCTTTGTCACCTTCGCCGTAGTATGTTAATGACAAAATAACCTCGTAAGCCTTGTGTCAACCCTTTTGCCTTTTGGAATAGCTACATCTATAGACTCTAGTGGTGGAGATTAGTATCTTTGCCAAGCCTATGATAGAATACTCGCCATGACTGAGCAGTTGAGTGATCACCCCAAATAAACACATAGATTAGTGAGAGAGAGTGTGATTTCAATTCCCTTTTCGTGAGGTGCTCAATTTGGAAATCTTCTAGCTTAGGTAATTTTTAAACTCATATTTCCCAAGTCGTCTTGGGAGATATCTTTTTGGAAATAATTTTAAAAGTCTACTTGAGGGCAAGTAGAGTTCAAGTGGGGGAATATTTGATGACATCAAATAATCTGATATTCTGCATGTCATATTCCCATGTTTATTGCCTCGTTTGTATTAATATATTACTTAATTTGTTTATATTCGTTCTTAATTGTTCGTATGTACATTTCAGGATTAATGAGGCGTTGGAGCGGAAAAGATACGAGAAAAGGCCAATAAAGTGCAAAATATATTCGGAAGACAAGCTACGGCGTATGTGGTACTATGGACTACGCCGTAAATACTTTATAGAGGCCAATTTTCTATGTAATGAAGGTTATGCCGTAACATGACATAAGGTTACAGCGTAGTTATGACACCGAGATGGATTTATGAGATTGAAAAAGGCTACGGCGTAACTGTATAAATTGGTTATGCCGTAGAGACGTGTACGAGTGGATAAGTTCGAGCTAACGAAGAACTACGGCGTAGTTAGTAATTGGACTACGCCGTAGAGATATTTATGGAGTGGATAAGTATTGACGGACGAAGAGTTACGGCGTAACGTGACTAATTAGTTACGCCATAATTAATTACGTGGGCACAAAGGAGTTTTNCGTAGTTATGACACCGAGATGGATTTATGAGATTGAAAAAGGCTACGGCGTAACTGTATAAATTGGTTATGCCGTAGAGACGTGTACGAGTGGATAAGTTCGAGCTAACGAAGAACTACGGCGTAGTTAGTAATTGGACTACGCCGTAGAGATATTTATGGAGTGGATAAGTATTGACGGACGAAGAGTTACGGCGTAACGTGACTAATTAGTTACGCCATAATTAATTACGTGGGCACAAAGGAGTTTTGTGAACTGAAGATAAAAAGAGAAAGAGACCATGAGACTAATTTTAAATGAAACTAGACTCAATTATCTTCGAAACGCCGGGTGGCACGTCCCGTAACGACTTACGGTTTAAAAGATATGATTTTTCTAAGATGGGCAGATTTCGTAACAAGTGCTACGGCGTAGCTCACTTTTCAGCTACGCCGTAACAGTGTCAGGGCCTATAAATACAGCCCTAAATCTGCATTTTAGGGTATCTCTCTTCACCCCCTCTTAGGGGTCGATTAGGGCACCACTCCAGGGCGATTTCCAGCAGTTCCAAGCCATATTTCAAGGGAGAATTCACCACCAAGCATCATCATTATTAGTTCTACATTTAGTAATTTGTATCAAACCTTATGATTAATTCTATTCATGTTTTATTCATTACTTTTGGTATGATTTACTATATGTTTGGCTAAGCACCTCTGGTGCTAGCCTAGTTATGATTCATTTATTGTTTTAATTATGTTTTCATACTTTTCATTATGCTTCTAGTGTGTGCATGCTTAGTCCATTCATGTGACCTAGTTTCGGTAGTATTATAAGCTTGTTTGTATCTGTTACGCTAGCTTAAACTGAATTAAGACCCCAGTTTAGTTAGTAGGCTAGAAGAATTGACCATAGGACACTAGCCTGACAGATTGCGAGGAAATGGGAGGGATGACAACTGACCATACTGCCTTGTGTGAGAATTGACCATAGGACCACCTTACAAGTGGATGTACTTAAGAAGTTAGAGAGATTAAGACCCGAGAGGGCGGTCTCTACCGAATGTGATCTAGCATGTAGTGGTACTTAATGACTCAACCAAATATTTAACCTCGGCTTACTAGCATGGAGTAGTGCCTGTGGTTCCTGAGGCGATAGGAAGGGAAGATAGACTAGGATGACTTTACCCTACGATTCTTAGTGACTTGTGTCCGCCCCACTTGAAGCATGAGAATAGTTTTATGAAAAACCTAGTCATAAGCAATATAGGATGATTAGCTAGGCTAGCACACTTCAATCCCCCTGCTCACAATTTCAGTTTACTTTCTAGCTTTCATTTACATTTCTGTTTTATTAATCATTTCTACTCTCAAACCAGTTTAAATCAGTGACACCAGACTTAGATTTAATCCGCACCACATAGCTCTTGGGACGACCTCGGTATTACCATTAACTAGCCTACACACGACCGGATTCTCTGTCCGTTAGTGCATAAGGGTAGACCATAGGTAAAACGAGAATTATAAATATTAAAACCTGGTCAGTAAAACCTGCATCATATTTCTGCACACACACAAACACGCACACACACAAAAAAAAAAAGGAAAATGTATGAATGGTGTGTTACAGATAGCAGAAATGACTTGAAAAAAACAATGTTGAATACCTGGTTTGTTGTTGGCCCTCATTGTTTCAAATGTTGTTTTTTGTTATAGTTTTCTCAATTGCATGCACTTTGTTTAAAAAAACAGTGGTTGAAAAAGTAGTCAATGTGCAGTCATGACCAATAGACTGAACTCAATTAAGTGAATATCAAATTACATAGGTTATCAGAAATGTGTGACCATATGTATCGAATTGTGACTACGCTTAAATAATGTGTGACAAAATATGACTCTATGATTTAGTCACACAAAATCTCAATGTGACTAATATCAAGGTTAATGATAACTCACTTCACATTTTGCTATAAATAATAGTCACATGAATATTTCACAATGTGACTATTTTGAATGTATTGGTCACATATAATACCCTTATAATGTAGCCATAAACATCATTTTGATACACATTTGTGATATGGTGTGACTATTGTAAAGCCTATAGTCACATGATCGTGCTTCAATTAAATGTGACTATACACATTAGGATTTGGAAAGCAAACACACACTAAACTTTAGACAACATATTAACTTACATGACCGTATGTATCGAATTTTCGTTACACTTAATCATGTTTCTATAGTTTCGTGTGACCATATATGACATTTGGTCACACTCTTCAAGTGTGTCACATATATTTGTCACTTTTAAATGCATATCGTGACTAACGCTTCAAACTTACTTTTCAGTTGTCACACATTTCAAATTCATATGTGGCTAAATATTCAGCAAATAATAGCAGTCACGTTTAACTAATGTGTGACAAACTTGACTATATAATTTAGCCACATACACAATTACTTCATGTGACCATATATCTAATTTGGTCACACTGTTCAATTGTGTGACATATATTTGTCACATATGTATAACTATAGTGTGACTAATGTTTAAAGCTGATTTGAATCTGTCACACGTCCCGAATTAAAAGTGACTAAATAATCAAAAAATATTTACCAGTTACCCTCTAGTCACATAAATACACAAATGTGTGACATATATCTTCCGAAATGGTCACACAAGTCGGATCGAGTATGGCTGTTTATTTTATTCTCGTACATTTAGTCACGTAAATATGTTACAGTGTGACAGTTCAAAATTGACCATGTGTAACGAATACCAGTTTTGTACCAGTGAAAGTTTAATAATAGAATAAAATAAAATAAAAAACTCGACAAAAAATGTTCGTCGAAAGTATATCGAAGTGCCGTTTGCTGAAAGATAAAAAAATTCTCGTCGCGATTGTGTATTTTCTGTTAATTAACGATTTACCGTTCGCAAGGTATTTTATTTTCAGAAAAAGATGAAAAATGTCATTTTTTGTTTTGATTAAAAAATAAGTGGTCTTGATTTATTTATTTGATTTTTAGATAATTTGTGATTCTTATTTTGTGTTGCTTTAAATCACGCTTTAAAAAATACTATTACTTCGCTATAGCTACTAAGACGTGAGGTTTGTTCATGCCACCACATCACGTTTTACGCAATTTTTAACATTGGAGGCAATACTTAATGCTTAAGAGGGCACGATATGGTGGCTGATGGCTTGAGCCATCGGTGACGGCGCGAGAACCACACCAGACTTCGGCTCATGAGCTATGGCGTCGTAGCCACCAGCTCACACGATTTTTTATTTATTTTTTTATTTATTGTTTTTTTTATTATTTTTTTTTTGCATTAATTCTAAATTTTCACCCCTTAAAAATCCTATAATACCTTATTATTTTTCAACTTTTACATACACTTCCATACTCTCAACAACTAAAACAACTATGAATCCCAACTAATGATCATTACAATATTTATTTCAAGACAAGTCGAAATGATATATACGGGATTTTGAAGCTTATCAACAATTGTAGCTTTGTGTAATCAAGAAGCCGAGGGTTCGGTTCTGGTCCTAACACTAGGACAACATACAGCGTGAACGAAAAGAGGCTGAACAACGGCTATTGGACAACTATTTTGGTGACGAAAACAATCCTCCTAAATACATTGAGAGGTTATTTAGGCGAATGTATCGTATGAGTACTAAAATTTTAAACAAATAGCCACGATTTACCATTACAATGCTGACCCTCTCCTGAATACTTCTCTTTGGTTTAGTCGTCGACCGGATTGTACATATCGTTTTAAGTATTAGTGCTATCACTAAATGCACAACCGCTATACACCAATTGCATACAGTTCATCACCCGATGCATTTGACGAGTACTTGCAAATTAGTAACATTGTGCACGTAATTGTTTACTAAACTTCGTTAAATGTATATATATTATACATTGAAGAGTTCAAGAAGCTCAATTCAGATGATATCGAAAAAATATATGCATTGCCGAAAAAGAACATGGGGCTCGGCCGGGAATGCTCGGGAGTATTGATTATATGTATTGGGATTGGAGAAATTGTCCAAAGTCCTTACATGCTCAATTCAAAAGACGTGATCATAAATACCTAACTCTAATGTTAGAAGCCGTAGCGGATTATAGTCTATGGATTTGGCATGCATATTTCGTGTGTCCGGGGGCAAATAACGACCTCAATGTTTTATATGATTCTCCATTATTTGATGACTTTCTTGCCGATAGAGTTCCCGATGCTCCGTTTGTAGTAAATGGAAAGACATACAACAAAGGTTACTATTTAGCCGATGAAATTTATTCCGAGTGGTCTACTTTTGTCAAAATGTTTTCTATTGCAAAGGAAGAAAAAACATTGAAGTTTAAAAGAGTTAAATAAAATGCAAGAAAAGATATAGAACGAGTTTTCGGAGTCCTACAAGGTCGTTGGGGAATTATACAACAGCCCGCACGTGGTTATCAAATCAACGCGCTACGAAGAATCATGTATTGTATAATATTACATAACATGATACTGAAAGATCAAAAGTTCGTCGTTACTGAATATAACGAAATCTTCGTTTCTCCACAATTGAACATTCAACGTACTTGGATCAAACGATGCGACTTACACATTAGGAAAACCAAAGAACTTCAAGATAGAAGAGTGCACAACGAACTTCAACTAGACATCATCAAGCATTTATGAAACCTTAATAACTAAATTGTATTTTTTTTTCCCGGTATCATTATTTTAATGTAAAACTGGTGCTATGAGCAAAAAGTGTTGAGATAGCACCACTTTCCTCATACGATATACGACTCTGGAAGAGCTAGAATTCTAACCATGTGTCAGGACGTACTGGCCAAGGGACATTCTCGCCACCCATGACACCACAACCATACCTAGCTCTTCAAAAAAGAAACAAACCTAAACCATGTTAATACGCTGCCATCGAATTCTAGTTATAAATGTAGTTTAGGCCTAGGCCCAAATTCAAATATGATATTGGGCTCAAATACATATGATGGGCCAAAAAGCCCTAATCCATTAGAAAATATAAGACCTTGTTCCCCATCTACCAACCAACAATCAGACTGTTAGAACGGCCAAAAAAAATGCAGATCTTCGTGAAAACTTTGACCGGGAAGACCATAACCCTTGAAGTCGAATCCTCTGATACCATCGACAATGTGAAGGCCAAGATTCAGGACAAACAAGGTATTACTTTTTTATATTTTATAAAAATATATATATAGTTTCATTTTTATATCTGATAATAACTTTTTTTTTTAATTAAAAATAGGTATCCCAGCAGACCAGCAGAGGTTGATATTTGCAGGAAAGCAGCTTGAAGATGGTCGTACACTTGCTGACTACAACATCCAGAAAGGTTTTCTATTTATTACTTTTGTATTCAAGGGGAAAATACTTTTTGATTGTGTTTGTCTAGTTATCCTTACCCTTTTTGTATGTTTTGTCTGATTATTAATTTGAAGTAATGTTTTAACAAGTTATCGGTTGATTCAAGGGAAAAAAATACTTGTCGGGCACTTTTGTCGGGTGATTATTTGAAGAAACTTTTTTTGATCTATTTTATTGTTATATGTTATGTGGTTATTGGATTTTTTGAAGAAAATGAAATTGGGTTTTGAAGAAACTTTTTAACAAGTTGTCACATGTTGACTTTCAGGAGTATCAGAGACGGAGACAGCAGGGGAGCTAGGGGGTGCTCGGCCCCCTCCAACACGCCCAATCGCTTTGCTATTTACCTTATAAAATTTAAGCCTATGACGCAACTATAGGCAAATGACCCCCCTAACCTTTAGTTAAATTACTTTGTTAGCTTGAGAAAAAATTTCGGCCCCCTTTATTTCTAATTCCTGGCTCCGTCCCTGAGGAGTATATCATGTTTTTATCCTTACTTTTATCGGATAAGAAAATGAAATTGGGTTACTGGTTTTATTATTTTACTACAATTGCTTGACATACATATTTGTGCAAAGAAACATAGATTTTATTCGGTTGGATTCTAATAGTGATTTTATTTCTTATTTTGGTGTGTTGTTTAGTTTTTGATTTTTCCTTTGTTTGTTTAGAGTCGACTCTTCATTTGGTCTTAAGGCTGAGAGGTGGAACAAGGCATCCAAGCTCTGATTATGCGCCTTATTTGTATGCTTTGGCTAAAAAGTACAAGTTAGACAAGAAAATTTGTTGCAAGTGAGTTGTTCTCTTCTTTGTCTTATGATGTTTACGATTATAACTGGATATGTATTATGTTTGGATGACGTTTGCTTATTTCATGCATGCATTTCTATCACATATTCACATTTACCATCTCTAGACAATTAGAGAATTGGTTTCTAGCAGAATTGTAGAGCAGATTAGACTTTGCTTTCATTGGTCTTAACCTATTGTTTGTTACTTGGGGGATTAGTGTTGGTGTGGTAGGAATTATTTAACGTGTAAATTGTTTTGGTATGGTTGATTTTGAATGTAAGTTCGGTCGTTGGAATCGGTCAACGAGGGTTGACAAGCTGTGTGGGTTTCGGAAGAAGCCTACTTAGATGTACTTATTGGATTTAGTTATGTTTAAGCTAATACAGACTAATTTAAGCAATTAACTGGGTTGTGGATCGAGGGATGTTTAGCTGTTAACCGATTGAAATGGGAATTCGGTGGTAGGAGCCTGTCACTTAACTAATTTGTAGTTGACTTCATTCATGGAGAATCTGTTGTGATGATGAAATCATATAAGTATCTTTGTGATAAGAAGTCAGTTATATATAAACAAATTAATTTGGAATTTGATTTGTGGTCTGAAGCATCTAGTAAGGAAATGAGGTAGTATTTATTTTGGTGTAGTCATAATGATAACCTAATGTAGGAAATTAGGAATCAGTTAAGTTGTAAAATGTTTCAGTATCATTGACATTGATTGTTAAGTCATGTGGTTGGAAGCGGTTGACAAATAGATGTTGCGTGAAAGAAGCTTTAACAAATGTATATACGGACTGTGGCTTTGCTTAAGCCATCACAAACTATTATCGGGAATAATATTAATTGTGGATTGATGGGTGATTAGTTTGTTAACGAATTGGAATAATATTAACTGACGCTTAACTGAACTGGGGTTGCCTTCATTTTGTGTGGAGAATTTTCTGTGCTTATACGATTAAATGATTTTTTCTTTGATACGTAGTCATTCTGAATAGAAAACTACTTAAATTCTTAGTTTTCTATCAACAAATTATTTGAAATATGAACTGTGGTCTGAAGCTGTTAGTAAGGAAACGAGGTTGTATTTAATTCGATGTAGTATTTAACGATCACGAATGGCCTTTGCTTTTGTTATTTATCTTAATCATATTATTTAAGATATTTAGATCTAATGCATGGAAACGTTTAACAACAAACACTTCCATTTCATTCGGCACTGTTACGGAAATAAATAATTTGCTAAAAAGGTATGAAGTACAGGAGGTGTTTGCCAAATTCAGCATATGGTTTGTTTATCCTTAAAAAGGAATTTTCTTAAACCAGGTCAAACTTCAAAGCTTTACTCACATTGCTTGGTAGTTTATTTGAAACAGCCTGAATGAATAAATGTGTGTCGCTGATGAATTTATAATCGCTTTCTGTTAGGTGTTATGCTCGTCTGCACCCAAGGGCTGTTAACTGCAGGAAGAAGAAGTGTGGCCACAGCAACCAGGTAATCTGTCTCTCAGTTTTATTATGAATACACATGAGCATGTTTTAAACTCCTCCTTGTGATTGGTCGAACTTTTTTTCCTTTGTGGTTACAGCTAAGGAAAAAGACAACTCTTTTTGGTAGCCATGTGAACAAAAAGTGACCTGGGGGAGTGTTTTGTCTGCTTGATGAGGAACTTCTTTTGTTATTTTTGAACTTCTGCATCTTTTCAAGGCATTTGTGTTCTTAACTACATATGAAAGTAAACTTGCTGAATGTTTGTTTAATTCAAGAAGGACCACTGGTTTAAAATTTTCTTTCTTTTCCTCTAAAGAGGCATTGGATTTGCAGATACCCCTTGCATATTTTGCTGATCTGCAGGCATTCTACCACGATGCTTAGTATGTTTTTATCTGTTTGTGAGTATTGTAGCTCTTTTAGCATGATTCATTATAGGCGCGCGGGGAGTAAATTATAGAGGTTCACCGGAGTGAAATTACATCATATAGTCTAGGCTTTGCTCGCTAGTTATATGATCATGACTAATTGAACTGGTGATTCATGACATATATAACGCAGGAGAATTTAGTACATTCGAATATGTGTACTAAGCATGACATAGGAAGACATGTAATTATATGATGTGATACATGACATAGGAAGACATGTACATTGCGTTGTCAAATATATAACGCTCGGGGGACTTGAGTACATTAAGCAATTATAAGGTATATGACCAATGATAAGAATTTGACAAATTGGCACAAAGTTTTGGTTCACTTGTGTGTCAGCATAGGGCACATGCTTTGTTGAATTCCATTGTTTCTGTGATCAAGCCTTGAGGGACTCTTCCGGTAAAAAGTTCTACTTGAGGGTGTGATGATCACAATTCAGTAATTCACTATTGTCTCACTACAGACTATAATCTCTGATTGGGGGTCCTTTTCTTACTAGTGGAGAGTTGCCTCCTATTAAGAATAACACTGGAATGTTATATCTAAAAAAATGGCCCAACCTGCGATACTTGATCGAACCAAACAGGTTTTGGTTAAGTCTTACCCGATTCGGTTTAGAATACTGATTTACAAGGTTTAGCTTGGGGAAGTGTTATGCTAATGTTAATTATTACTCCATAATTTTGATGAGATGATTAGGCACAAACGACCAAAGTTAAATTGTGCCAAATTGTTTGACGTTATTAAAACAAAGAAAATGTGTAAAGCTCTATAAGATTGTTTGGAATTGTAATTTCTACAATTTTTATTTTGGCTAATTCCATCTTTAAAATGCAATAAGTACTTTTGACTATGGGTGGATAAAAAGAACACTTTGACGTGAGTTCATTTAATATTGAGGCGAGTTTATTTAAGAGTGCACGGTACTGATTTGTCGTCCGCTATTCGCATCAATAACGGCTGATGGCACGCCAAACTGCACTGTTCCGTCCGTCATTCGTCCGCCGTAGGTTCCCCGCCTTTCTTGTCCACATACCTTAAATTGAGCAAACCATATAGCAAGCAAACTATTTTGCTTGCCATGTCTAGATATATGGCGAGCAAATGGGCATGGAGAGCAAAATAGTTTGCTCGCCATGTCCATGTGTCACCATCTTATTAAATTTGGAAATAAAAAATTAACACGTGTCGACATATGAAGGAGTGGCAAGCAAAAAGTGCATGTTGTTTTCGTGAAACTGGTCGACTTTGGTAATATGCTCGCCATATAGTTCATTTTAGAAATTTCCTCTCAAAAAAGAGAATATGTCACCCATTAGTAACCAAATTTCGTGAGTGTTCCAATTTGATACCTCAAACTTTATACGAATCATAAAACCATCAAAATTTCAAAACTGTTCCATTCTTATTTAATTTTCTAAAATTAATGTGCTTAAAGTATCTATCTATGCATTAACATGTTGTATATTAATTTTAAGCACCCACCCCCTGAATTTAACTAACTTCGACCAAATTTATGTACACCTCGTTAATATACGACTAAACATAAACAATAACTACCAAATAATAACAAAGTTTGAGAAATATTCCATTCTGGTCACTCTAACATAAAAGTTACAAAAGAATAAAACAGTTTAGAAACTTTGATGGATTTTATGGTTGAAATAAAGTTTAAGGTGTCAAATTGGAACAGATCTTAAACTTGTTAGTGTTTGATGATTCACCCAGGCATCAAAAGAAATATATAAAAAATAATAAATATACTAATAGACATACAATGTATACTAATAAATATACTAATAGACAAAAATAAATTTTTTTTAACTTACCATGTATACTAATACTACCTAACTTAAAACAAATCAATGTTGCAAAAATCGTGAATCGATAGTCGTGCGGTTGGCCATCCTGCAGCGATTAATCGGTCAAGGCGGGATTAATCGGATTGGCATTTCCTGCAAGTTTTTAGTATTTCTGTAGAGTAAACTAAAGATCTTAACTGATTCCAAGCCTACTATGTCTCCAAACCTCAATAAAAGGCTCCAATTCTAATTATGAGGCCCATTGTGCGTTATAAGTGAAATAAATGATCCCCAAATTAAGTAGAATGCCTAAATTTTATTTTTTTAAAGTTGAACGATTCGGCCGATTTTTTGCCGCTTCAACAGGTTTTTGACCGATTCGGCCGATTTTTGACTAATTAGTGGCTGATTTTTTTCCTTGGCCGATTTTTACACTGATTTTCAAAATTCAACAAGGTGTATGGCCGACTACCGATTAATCGGCTGATTCGGCCGATGTTTGCAACATTGAAAAAAATAAACAAATAAATAAACAAAAAATAGTAAAAAATAAAAAATAATATTACTCGTCCCACAATAAAAGAATAAGCCATAACTACAAAATAAATAAATAAATAAATATTTTGTTACTAAAAAAACACATATATCAAAACCAAAAAGCTCTACCGTAACACGTGGAGGCAAAGTCCCTCGTTTCAATAAAACTTTAAAAATTAACTTTTGGTAGAGTGATGTAATTTTATATTATATTACAAAATTATTTTTCTTCAAGTTCGTTCATTTTTCGTCCACCAAACATGTGACGAGTTTCTAAAAATTCTAAATCGAAAATTCTAGATCCTTTTCATTACAGTCCTTGAATTACAATTTCTTTGACATATTATAATTTCTTAAAAATAGTATGTGAACCAAACGGTGCTTACGTGTATAATTCCTCTGTATTAGTATTGAATATTTTATCAAGCTCGTAAGCAATATCCTTACAAGTTACACACACATACGCCATTAAGTTGTTTTACATTTCTTAGCAGACAAGCTTAACAAAGTGGAATTTATACACAATTTGTAGTTATCGGAGTTAGCTTGACTTGCCTTTAAATAACTCTTGTTATAGTTTCTTAAGTTCAGCTGAAGTTATACATGTACATATGTGAAAGTAAAGGGATGTAGAACTTATGCTAAATGATGCCGCACCTTTTATCTGACTAATCCCCGAGCTTAATCCTATCATCATATAAACTCAAACCGGATAAATTTTTTTCCATGTAACTGCTATAGGTAATAACAATAATCAAGTAAATTAACCTATTCTATATAAATACTAAAACACAGTGTCGGTGCCAAATAAAATATTATTAACTTTTTAACCCAAATTTGGAGCCATGTAGTTGTGTTATATTTGGCCCATGGTATATATCTATTTTATACAGTTAGGAAAAAATCTATCGCAACACCATATGCATATAACTGAATTTTGATAAGGAAGAAAACCCACCACAACGCAGCGGGCGTCAATTCCTCGTTTTTACCAATAATAATCAAGAAAAGAAGTAAAAAATTTAGACACAATGTCATGGGCTTAAAAGCCCAAACATTGACAACAACAATACTCAAGCCCACCCAAATATTTATTGAAGCTACCAACCCTAATAAAATACTAGTGTGAGTGAGTGAGACCATTTTGCTTCCTCCCCACGAAAAGAATCACAACAACCGCCGTTTTAGATAGAGAAAGAAAATGCAGTTCTTCGTGAAAACATTGACCGGGAAGACCATAACCCTCGAAGTCGAATCCTCAGANTAGGTATCCCACCGGACCAGCAGAGGTTGATATTTGCTGGAAAGCAGCTTGAAGATGGCCGTACTCTTGCTGACTACAACATCCAGAAAGGTTGTCTTTTTATTTACTTATTTATTTATTTTACAGTATTATTTTTATTATTATAGTTGTCCGACACTTTTGTTTGTCGGGTGACTAAGGTGTAAATATCGGATGAATTTTTTAATTTATTGTTGTTGTTAAATTCATGTGGTTTGAGTTATTTGTAATATGGTTGTCGAATTATTTGAAGAAACGTGTTAAGTTATCGGTTGGTTTAAGGGACACTTTTGTTTGTCGAGTGAAAATTTGTTCTGGTTAGGATTATTTTTTATGTGGTTGTCGGAATATCTAGAAAATTGTGTTAAGTATGATTATTACAGTTTTTATTGTGTTTAGTGAACAAATGTGGCTTGTGTTCGTCTAGTTATCGGACACTTTTGTTGTTGGTAAATACATGTGGGTTGAGTTTTTATTGTGTTTGTCTAGCTTTCGGACACTTTTGTTGTTGGTGATTTCATGTAGCTAGGATTATTTATTATGTCTGATTATTTGAAGAAAAGTGTGTTTAGTATGAATATTACAGTTTAGATCGGGTTTGTCCGACACCTTTAGATATCGGATGAAAAGTTTTATTTAACAAATTTCTTGTCCGCTAATTGTTGCTGTGGTTAGGATATCGGGTATAAGGGCTAAACATGTATTTGGGGGTATTGGTGTTCAAAATCACAAGTTATCGATTTCTTTATTTGTTGAATAGCTATTGGGTGATTGAAAGTTTATCGCTTCATTCATATATCGGACAGTGAACTTGTAACTTACAACAGAATGATTGTAGTTTTTCATTAGTTTATTACTATAATTTACAAAGGAACATCAATTTGTTGTATATATTTGCTGATGTGGTTTTGATGTGGATTTGTGATTTTATAGTGATTGTTGTATATGATAGTCGTGGTTTATACTAAAATTAAATCAAGCGCATGTTGCAATTCAATTTTTGTTATACTTTTAAAAAGTAGATTTGATGGTATGTTCAGTTCGATTCTGATTGTATTCCTCTTATTATGCTGTGTTGTTTAGTTTCTTATTTTGCATTTTTGTCCAGAGTCGACTCTCCATTTGGTCTTAAGGCTGAGGGGAGGAGGGATAAACCACCCTTGCAAATCTTATGCTCCTTTCAACCTGGATTTGGGTCAGAAACAAAACCAGCATAAGAAGATATGCCGCAAGTGAGTTGTTCTCTTTTGCCTCATAAGCAATGTTTGTTATATATCTGTATATCTTCTTTTTTTGTATTTCTCTGACACTATTATTTCGTATGTGGATTTTTGTTATGTATAATTGTGTAGTAGTAGATTAGTGCCTGATTCCTTTGTCTTCTTTAATTTTGAACACCAAGAGATTTTTTGAGCTTCTGGGCATCCTGTAAAATTAACGCCAACAAACTTATTTTAGCCATGTTTAGGTCATTGTTGATCATCTTGTTAACAATGATATCAATTTATAAAATTGAATGGATTCTATAATGTGCATCTAGAACTTATGTTTATTTTGTATTGTCTAAGTTGATCATTGCCTTATTTGTATTAAATTGCTTGTTGTTAGGTGCTATGCCCGTCTTCCTCCAAGGGCTCTGAAATGCAGGAAGAAGAAGTGCGGCCACAGCAACCAGGTAAACATTTTTTTAACTTCATTTTGATTGTCTAATCTGTGTTTGATTTAGAATATAATTTGATGTACTCTATTAGGATCTTATCTCTTTCACTGACTAGCTTATTTGAACTCTGTGGTTGCAGCTAAGGCCAAAGACTATGTTCATGAGCAAAATGGCCAAGAATAGTAATTAGTCTCTTGCTTTGGAGAGGAAATGGTGACCCTGGGGTGTTTTGTCTGCTGGAGAGAGATTGTTTTGTTATCTTAAGAACTTCTGCATCTTTTTTAATTAGTCACTTTTGTCTTTTAACTACCTATGAAAGTAAACTTGCTGAATTGTTTGTTTAATTCAAGAAAGGATTCTTGATTTGATATTGTCTATCTTGATTTTCCTTGCATAGCTTCACTGATTTTTGATGCTATATGTTGCTTTAAGTTAGACATTGTTCTTTTAGCATAAAACCCAAGTGGGGTGTGATGAGGAAGTTAATATGTTACCTTATCCTCCAGACAGGTCTATAAAACATAACCTGAACCATCCCATTTTGATATGCAACTATATGCGCTGTTAAGTTTTATACTTTCGTTAAGGTTCAAAACGCGTCACTTTTTCTATCAAGCTTGAGAACGGGTCTGTAAAACATAACCTGAATCATCCCATTTTGAACCTAAACAAAAATAGAGGTTCAAAAGGTTATTTCTTTTTAACTTCCGATATTAAAGTACTTTTTGTCCAAAAATTTAAATTATTTATAAGAGTAGCAGGTCAAATATGATTACATACAACATTACATTATTTTGACAATACAAAACTTTTTTACTGAACATAACCTAAATCAACCCATTCAAAGGTAAATGAGTTGAAATTGCAGCCTCTATAGTACTGTATTAAACAATGTATTAAAGCTTCCACATTAAGAATTCCAGGTGATCTCATCTGACATAGTAAAAAAGCGAAGCTGAAGCTGAAGCTCCTTCATCTCCGTCGCTAGAATGGCTTTCTCTGCACGTATTTCTCCAGAATGCTGTCAAAATACCAAAAAGATTAGTATACACATGAATGGTTACGAGATCGGTAATAAATATACATGAATCTTGGTTCATTTGTGTTACATCATCATTAGCTAATTAGGACAGGGCAAAGAATATGTCTTATCTTTTCTTCTTATCTGTCAAGCTATTATCGAGGTTGTAACTCTGTTTTTATCACAAATCCGATGTTAAGATCGAGATCTTCCGCTGCTAGTAGTAGAGTAGCTAACTATGCATAATTTAACAACCCCTCTAGTTTCAATGGTATCAAGCATAAAAGAGGTCTAAAGTCAACAGTACCTTAAAATTTTTCTTCTGCTTCAAACTTCAGTTTCTTAGACTCTTCAAAAACGTTGGTTCTCCTGGAATACCGGTGCTTCTCTAACAGACTTCACTTTTTTAAGCTTTTCTTCCTCAGCTGCACTGATTACCTCCAAAGCTGATGCCAATCGTTTCTCTAAAAGTCTAAATCTTTACGCAACTAAGCAACAAACACTTGATGAATTAAGGATCATACCACAAAATACATTTTTTAAAAATAAATACAGAATAAAGACCATAATAACTATGAGCACGTTCTCATTTGCAACTATATGCATTGTTACGTTTTATGCTTTCCATAAGGTTCAAAATGCGTCACTTATCAATCTTCAGAACGGGTCTATAAAATATAACCTGAATCATCCCATTTTGAACCTAAACATAAATAGAGGTTAAAAAAGGTAACCTTAAATAAAAAAATAAAAAAAACTTCTGTTATTAAAGTACATCACTTTTTGTCCAAAAATTTATATTATTTATAAGAGTAGCAGGTCAAATATGATTACATATAACATTACATTATTTTGATAATACCAAAACTTTTTTACTGAACATAACCTAAATCAACCCATTCATAAGTAGATGGGTTGAAATTGCAGCCTCTATAGTCTTAAACAATGTATTAAAGCTACCACATTAAGAATTCCAAGCGATCTCATCTGACATAGTAAACAAGCGAAGCTGAAGCTCCTTCAACACAGTTGCTAGAATGGCTTTCTCTGCACTTACTTCTCCAGCATGCTGTCAAAATACCAAAAAGATTAGTATACACAGAACAGTTATAAGATCGTAGTACTCAAGTAAATGACCATATCATTAGCTTCTTTTGCCCGCACAAGTGCCTGTTTCAGCTCATTGTCCCATAATAAACTCAAGAAAGCTCCAGTTAACAGTATCATATGCTTTTTGGATGTCTATTTTGAAAGAAACTCTTTTAGGACCCCCTTTCCTGTCATAGCCTTTAAGGAGTTCCTGAGTTAGTAAGATATTATCTTGAATTTGTCTTCCAGCCACAAAAGCACTTTGATTAAGATCCACCAGCTTGCCCAAAACCTTCTTGATTCTCCCGGTGGTTACTTTACTAATGCATTTATAGACTACATTGCAACATGCAATGGGTCTATAATCAGTAACTTTTAACGGACATTGAATCTTAGGGATAAGAGAAATTACAGTAGCATTTAGGTCAGTTAGAAGCTTTCCAGTGTGAAAAAATTCCTTTACTGCATTGCAAAAATCATCCCCAACTATATTCCAGGCTTTCTTGAAAAATGTAGAAGTGTACCCATCTGGCCAGGTGCTTTATTATCTCCAATACCAAACAAAGCCTCTTTAATTTCCTTATTTGTAACTTCATGAATCATTTGATTAGCTTCCTCAGTGGTTAACTTGGTTGAAAATAGAGAAGTATGGTCCCATATGTCTTGCACAGTGGTACTAGTGCCCAAGAAATTCTTGAAGTGAGTTACAAACTGATTAGCAACTTCCTTCCCTTCAAATATATTGCCATTAACATCCTGGACACTAACTATTTTGTTTCTGTTGGAAAACATAATCTATTAACTTTGTTTTTCAAGGCTGCATGCTTTTGTTGGACTGCAATCCGCACCAACATTACAGAAACATAGCAGTTATATCACAGAAACATAGCAGACATAAAACTGACCAATAAGGGTGAATACATGGGATTGATGACATGTCACTTGACAGTTAAATTCGGTTATACATGAAGGGACACAATGGTTGAATCAAACCATCACACCTGTTGATTCATTCGAACCAACACAACCCTTCATTCACACCGATTCTTATGTATAAATAGATAGAATTCTGTAACATTATTTGTAACTCTTTCATTATCAATAATATCATTAAAGGGTTCACCCAATCTTTCTTTTGTTCCATCTTTATCAATTCTTTACTTTTATATGATGATTATCATGTGTTGTTAAGATCAATTCGATCCTGGAATTCCTCCCAAATAACCTGTGTAATAATTGGCATCAGAGACTATGGGATCTAACAACACAAATCATTCTTTACAATCATCATTCATTCGATCAGAGATGCTTTTAAGAATGGAGAGCAACCATGGATATAATGGATGCATTTGAAAGGCTTGTTGGTTTTTTCTTTTACCAACAAAAGCCATGAAGATGAAGATACTTGGCCTGTCAAAAACATGGCGCGAAGATCAAACCATGCTACAATCAATATTTTTGACGACTTCAATTGCTATGATAAGCACTGCAAGGGGATCACATACTGAGACATGGACTTGTTTCACAAGGCAAGGGAATTGCCATAATGGTCGAGAAGATCAAGTGATCAAAACCCATTGAGAAGAACAGTCATCAGATTGAGCATTTTATTTCTTTTAAGATCTTTAATAACAAGTATCAACAAACTACAATAGAAGATATCAAGATTGAAGGAAGGCATCAAGGAACAAGGAGATTGCAAAGAGATTGAAGAAAAAACAAAGATTAATAGATTAGGGAGGAATATGTTGGAAAACATAATCTATTAACTTTGTTTTTCAAGGCTGCATGCTTTTGTTGGACTGCAATCCGCACCAACATTACAGAAACATAGCAGTTATATCACAGAAACATAGCAGACATAAAACTGACCAATAAGGGTGAATACATGGGATTGATGACATGTCACTTGACAGTTAAATTCGGTTATACATGAAGGGACACAATGGTTGAATCAAACCATCACACCTGTTGATTCATTCGAACCAACACAACCCTTCATTCACACCGATTCTTATGTATAAATAGATAGAATTCTGTAACATTATTTGTAACTCTTTCATTATCAATAATATCATTAAAGGGTTCACCCAATCTTTCTTTTGTTCCATCTTTATCAATTCTTTACTTTTATATGATGATTATCATGTGTTGTTAAGATCAATTCGATCCTGGAATTCCTCCCAAATAACCTGTGTAATAGTTTCTTTGATACCTTCCTTTTAAAGACTTATGGAAAAAAGCATTGTTTCTATCTCCTAAACTCAACCAGTTAATTTTACTTTTCTGAAATAAAAGCTTTTCTTCATCATCTACAGGATGACAGGAGTTGTATACTCTTGAATTATTTTAACTTTAGTGTCCCTCAATCCTCTGTTATGAGGATCTTTGTCAATTAAATGTTGTACTTCCTTTAGCTGGTTTCTTAACTTTTCCACCTTCTCAAACAGATTCCCATTTTTCCATGCTTCAAAGGTTTTTTAAGATTCTTCATTTTCTTGGTGAGCTTAAACATGCTAAATCCACAAACCTGCTTACTCCATTCATGTTGTACAGTTGAGTTAAAATCTTCCTTATCAGTAGTGTAGTTTGCGAACTTAAACGCCCTCTTTCTTCTTGTAATACTATCAGGTAAAACCACTACAGCTGGGCAATGGTCAGATATCAGATAAGGTTTGAAGATAGCATGAGCTTTGTTGAACTTGTTAAGAAATTCCTCATTAATCATAACTCTATCCACATATGAGAACTTATTATAGATTGGAAGATGACTTTTGTTGATGTGAGGAATCATGAATGATCGGCTGGTTTACAATGTGCCACGAGTTGTGCCGGTGGTGATTATGGAAGTTCAGCCAAGTTGCCGAAACAGGTACATCATTCAAAACTGTATATGTTCTCTGAGTACTAGTTCTAAACTATAAAACAGCGATCATCAGAGAAACATCATCAATTTTGCCATTTGCATATAAATTTGATATTTGGTTAGGTAAAGATGATGTTTTCATCTGGTTATTTGTAATCCCTGTAACTCGGTTAAACATGATAGTCATATTTTTTAGGATTTCTATAGCCTAAACTAAGACCACCGAAGTCTTGAAACAGCATTTAAGGCTAAAGAAGAAGAGTGTGTACTATTAGAACTTGTCTGGTGAAATATGGACTAAATGAATGGCTAATAATGAGTGTATTGTGTTACATACTCCAATACTTCTATCCGTCTATGATAGTAACGAGGACTTTAGTAGATCTTCAGTAATATATATACATGAATCTTGGCTCACTTATTTTACATCATCATTAGCTAATTAGGACAGGTATGCAAAGAATGCGTCCTAAGATATCTGCCTTTTCTTCTTATCTATCAAGCTATTATCGAGGGTGTGAAGAACTCTAGTGTTTTATCACAAATCCAATGTTAAGATTGAGATCTTCCGCTCGTAGTAGAGAAGCTCACTATGCATATTTTAACAACACCTAGTTTCTGCAACGTAAGTTTTTTTTTATAATAAATCAAAGAATGGGTGAAACTGCTTTACTGGTGGAATCTAACTACTTTGGATCGGTCTACGCAATTCGAGTTAATTATCAGCTGGAACTAGGGATTAGATTTTTAGGCGCAAACTTATCAAACCAAATTGTCCATTCAGTATTCTTTTTCCATTACCAACAAATTGCACATTCTTTTTTCCAATAACGAAAAAATCACCCACATATGGACGCAATGGAGAAAGGGTTTTGCTCCAGTCTTTAGAGATATGATTTCAAAATAATCCCATATTTTGCTGATCTTCAGGCATTCTAATACAAAGCTTGGTATGTTCTTGTCTGTTTGTAGTATCGTAGTTCTTTTAGCGTGAATGATTATTGGCGAAGGGGAAGAAAATACTAGTTGTTCACTGAAGCGTAATTACATCTTATACACATATAGTGCATACTGCATAGTATGGAAAATTGGAAACGAATCTTTATGTTGGGTGATTAAACATGTATTTTAGGCCACATATGCAACAAAAAGCAAACAAGAAGTTACGCCCTTTTAGGATTTCTCTTGAAAGAATGTCATTTGTGGATGCATCAATTTTCCAAACTGCATTAAGAATCATTTTTTTAGAATTAAGCATATTCGAGTATGGTTCTTGTGGATTTGAGGAACCATGGAAGATCAACTGACAGAGAAAGTCTATACCCACCTCATGACACTGTAAAGTGTAAACACTTCTAAGGATCTCTCAAATCTTATAAAATCTCACGATTGGGACTGGCCTTATGTTCTTATCGGGCATTCTTTGGGGGCAAGGCGGTCTTGCAATACGCTCTAAGTTGTGCTATGGTGATTCCGCACAGTTTCCTAAACAAGCAAACGCACATTCTTTTTCTAAGCATCAATTTAGCCTTTGGCTATAATACTCGATACAAGATGTCTCGTTTTTAAGTCGAATTTATGAGGAAAAAAAAAAAAAAAAAAAAAACTTTGTTAAAACTGATTAAACAGGTGTGGGTATTGGATGTTCTCTCGGTAAGACTTATGAAAAGAAAAGTGGTTAATTGTTATGATGAAATTGAGGAAGCATTGTATTCACTGAAGACTCTACCTACTCCAATCCCGTTAAAAGAGTAGAGAGTCTGTCTTCCTTTATATTTTCGTATTAATTTTTGTTGAAGTCTACATATAAGCATTCGTTATTTTAGGTGGCTGGCTGATTATATGATTAATCTTGGGTTTTCAAAGTCCATATCAGAGTGGTTTAGTGGCAGTCTCAAGAAGTCGGGAAAGCATGAGATGTTATCCTTTAATATTAATGGTGTATAGAGATGTACAAATCTGCTCATTACCCTTCGTTACTTATCAATATACCATGTTTGTCCTTCTAATATGCACTTAGCAAATTAGATTGGAGATTCAAAAGGATGAAAGGAAAAAACTGTGAACGGTGAGAGCTAAAAAAATGAACAAGTTTACAAAAACGACACTGGTTCAGCTTTTTAAATAGAGGTTGCAAATTTGACTGATTGGGTAACTGGTCAAAACGGGTGATTTGGGTCATGTCGGATCAACAACGCTATTCTTTAGTCTTTAATTTATATTTATTCTTCTTAGCAGTTACGGCTATAACAAACTTACATCAATAATAATATCTCTTTGTTAAAAATAAAACAGTTTAGGATGTTTCATGGTTTTGAATACAATTTGGATGCCTTTTTGACCTATTTTTTAACACAGCCCAAATTGACCCATTTGATGGGTAAATATTCTCACGTCTGTTTACTGGTAGCTTTGAATATTGTATGATTTAGGGATACTGATAAGCAACTCACGTGGCCCCCGTAAATGGTAGAGAGGCTTGAGAGTCTTGCTAAGTAGGAAAGTGATGAATCGATAAGCAAAGTCTCGGTTGATGTTGTCCCCAATTCCGGACCACTGGATCAACCAGAGATACTGCGGGAGATTATGACCACGAGAATTGTTACCCGCCGCCGCAACGCGCGAGTACCCTGCTAGTTTATTTTATATAGTTAGGAAAAAACCTATCGCAACACCATATGCATATAACTGATAAGAAAGAAAGAAATTACATATTTATTATATGGTTATATGCATATAACCATATAAAATAGTATATATATTTATTTTGATAAGAAAGAAAACCCGTCACAACGCAGCGGACGTCAATTCCTTGTTTTTATCAATAATAATCAACAAAAGAAATAAAAAAATTTAGACAACATGTCATGGGCTTAAAAGCCCAAAACATTGACAACAACAACAATATCCAAACCCGCCAAATAAGATCCGGTAAAAGCCCAAACATTTATTGAAGCTACCAACCCTAATAAAATACTAGTGTGAGTGAGTGAGACCATTTTGCTTCCTCCCCACGAAAAGAATCACAACAACCGCCGTTTTAGAGAGAGAAAGAAAATGCAGTTCTTCGTGAAAACATTGACCGGGAAGACCATAACCCTTGAAGTCGAATCATCAGACACCATCGACAATGTTAAGGCCAAGATTCAGGACAAAGAAGGTATTACATTTCTATTTCTATACTTACACTTTTTTAGTAAAAATATATTATATAGTTTCATTTTTATATATCTGATACTAGTTTTTTTTTTTTTTTTTTTTTTTTTTTTAAATAGGTATCCCACCAGACCAGCAGAGGTTGATATTTGCAGGAAAGCAGCTTGAAGATGGTCGTACTCTTGCTGATTACAACATTCAGAAAGGTTGTCGTTTACTTACTTTTTTATTATTATTAATATTATATTTTGTCGGACGAGTTTGTTGTCGGGTGACAGAGGTGTAAATGTCGGATGAAAATTTTTCTTTAGTTTTGTGTTCACAAATTTATTGTTGGTAAATTTATGTGGTTAGTGTTGAGTTATCGGTTGATTTAAGGGAAAAATAGTTGTCGGATGTTTGTTATGTGGTTGTCGTAATATTTTTAAAAAGTGTGTTAAGTATGAATATTAGAGTACAGTTTTAGATTGTGTTTGTCGAACCCCCTTTTTTTGTCAGGTTACAAAGAGGTGACTAGATATTGGATGAAAATTTTTATTTAATAAATTTCTTGGCGGCTAATTGTTGGTGTGGTTTGGATATTGGGTATAATGGTTAAACAGGTAGCCGATATTTAGGGGTATTGGTGTTCAAAATCACAAGTTATCCGACCCTTTTGTATCTATTTTATTATTATTATTATATGTTTTGTCCGATTATTTGAAGAAATGTTTTAACAAGTTATCGGTTGATCCAAGGAAAAAATATTTATCGGACGTCGGGCAATTATTTGGAGAAAAAAAAATCTATCTATTTTATTGTTATATGTTATGTGGTTATTGGATTCTTTGAGAAAAGTGTTAACAAGTTATCACATGTTGATACGCAATTCAGTGTTTATAACAATTTTATCAATGTTTTATCCTTACTTTTATCAGATAAGGAAATGAAATTGGATTACTGGTTTTATTATCTCGCTGCTGTTTAGTTTCTGATTTTGCCGTTGTTTGTTTAGAGTCGACTCTTCATTTGGTCTTAAGGCTGAGAGGTGGAGTAAGGCTGCCAAGATTTGTATATTCGCCTTATTTGTTAGCTTTGGCTAACAAGTACAATCAAGACAAGAAAATATGTCGAAAGTGAGTTGTTCTCTTCTTTTTCTTATGATGTTTACGATTGAAACTGGATATGTATTATGTTTGAATGACGTTGGCTTATCATTGGTCTTAACCTATGGTATGTTACTTTGGGGAATTAATGGTGGTGTGGTAGGAATTATTTAAGGTGTAAATTGTTTTGGTACGGTTGATTTTGAATGTAAATTCGGTCGTTGGAATCGATCAACGAGGGTTGACAAGCTGTGTGGGTTTCGGAAGAAGCCTACTTAAATGTACTTATCAGATTTGGTTATGTTTAAGCTAATACTGACTGTTTTAAGCAATTAACTTGGTTGTGGCTCGAGGGATGTTTAGCTGTTAACCGATTGAAATGGGAATTCGGTGGTAAGAACCTGTCACTTAACTAATTTGTAGTTGACCTCATTCATGGAGAATCTGTTGTGCTAATGGAATCATATAAGTTTCGTTGTGACAAGTAGTCGGTTTTATTAGAACATTATTAAAATTGTCAGTTTTATATAAACAAATTAATTTGGAATGTGATTTGTCGTCTGAAGCATCTAGTAAGGAAATGAGGTAGTATTTATTTTGGTGTAGTCATAATCATAGCATAATGTAGGAAGTTAGGAATCAGTTAAGTTGTAAAATGTTTCGGTATCATTGACGTTGATTGTTAAGTCATGTGGTTGGAAGCAGTTGACAAATAGATGTTGCGTGAAAGAAGCTTTAACAAATGTATGTATGGACTGTGGCTTTGTTTAAGCCATCACAAACTATTCTAGGGAATAATACTAATTGTGGATTGATAGGTGATTTGTTTGTTAACGAATTGGAATGGTGATTAGGTGGTAGGACGAACTGGGGCTGCCTTCATTTTGTGTGGAGAATCTTTTGTGCTTGTACGATTAAATGATTTTTTCTTTGATACGTAGTCATTCTGAATAGAAAATTATTTAAATTCTCAGTTTTCTATCAACAACTTATTTGAAATATGAACTGTGATCTGAAGCTATTAGTAAGGAAACGAGGTTGTATTTAATTTGGTGTAGTATTTAACGATCACAATGGCCTTTGCTTTTGTTATTTATCTTAATCATATTATTTAGGATATTTAGATCTAATGCATGGAAACCTTTAACAGCAAACACCTCCTGTACTTCAAGCTTTGTGATACCTAGAACCTCAATGCATTAAAACCTTTTATCTGTCTTAAACTATATAACGGCTGAGTTTGGACACTTTCTTTTCATTCGGCACTGTTACGGAAATAAGTAATACTAAAAAGGTATGAAGTACAGGAGGTGTTTGCCAAATTCAGCATATGGTTTGTTTATCCTTAAAAAGGAATTTTCTTAAACCAGGTCAAACTTCAAAGTTTTACTCACAGTGCTTGGTAGTTTATTTGAAACAGCCTGAATGAATTAATGTGTGTCGCTGATGAATTTATAATTGCTTTCTGTTAGGTGTTACGCTCGTCTGCACCCAAGGGCTGTTAACTGCAGGAAGAAGAAGTGTGGCCACAGCAACCAGGTAATGTGTCTCAGTTTTATTATTAATACACATGAGCATGTTTTAAAAGTCATTGTGATTGATCGAACTTTTTTTTTCTTCCTTTGTGGTTACAGCTCAGAAAAAAGAGCGTTTTTTTGGGTAGCCATGCGAGCAAAAAGTAACCTGGGGGAGTGTTTTGTCTGCTTGATGAGGAACTTCTTTTGTTATTGTTAGAACTTCTGCTTCTTTTCAAGTCATTTGTGTTCTTAACTACCTATGAAAGTAAACTTGCTGAATTGTTTGTTTAATTCAAGGAGGACCACTAGTTTAAAGTTTTATTTCTTTTCCTCTAAAGAGGCATTGGATTTGCGGATACCCCTTGCATATATTTTGCTGATCTACAGGCATTCTACCACGATGCTTAGTATGTTTTTATCTGTTTGTGAGTATTGTAGCTCTTTTAGCATGATTCATTATAGGCGCGCGGGGAGTAAATTGTAGAGGTTCACCGGAGTGAAATTACATCATATAGTCTAGGCTTTGCTCGCTAGTTATATGTTCATGAGTAATTGAACTGGTGATACATGACATATATAACGCAGGAGAATTTAGTACATTCAAATATGTATACTAAGCAGGACATAGGAAGACATGAACATTGCGTTGTCAAATATATGGCATAGGAAGACATGTAAAACTATATGATGTGATACATGACATAGGAAGACATGTACGTTGTGTTGTCAAATATATAACGCTCGTGGGACTAAAGTACATTCAGCAATTATAAGGTATATGACCAATGATAAGAATTTGACAAATTGGCACAAAGTTTTGGTTCATGCTTTGTTGAATTCCATTGTTTCTGTGAGGGACTCTTCCGGTAAAAAGTTCCACTTGAGGGTGTGATGATCACAATTCACTATTTTGTCACTACAGATTATAATCTCTCATTGGGTGTCCTTTTCTTACTAGTGGAGAGTTGCCTCCTATTAAGAACAACACTGGATACTTGATTGAACCAAACAGGTTTGGGTTAAGTATTACCCGATTCGGTTTAGAACACTGATTTACAAGGTTTAGCTTGGGGAAGTGTTATGCCAATGTTAATTATTACTCGTACTCCATAATTTTGATGAGATGATTAGGCACAACGACCAAAGTTAAATTGTGCCAAATTGTTTGATGTTATTAAATCAAATAAAATGTGTAAAGCTCTATAAGATTGTTTGGAATTGTAGTTTCTACAATTCTTATTTTGGCTAATTTCATCTTTAAAACGCAATAAGTACTTTTGACTATGGGTGGATAAAAAGAACACTTTGACGTGAGTTCATTTAATATTGAGGCGAGTTAATTTAAGAGTGTACGGCACAGATGATTTTTCGGCCCCCATTCGCAGACGACGGCGCACCAAACTGCCCTGTTCCGTCCGCCATTCGTTCACTGTTAGTTCCCAGCTATTCATTCCACAAACATTTTTTTTTAATCATTTGCGAGTGAATAGTTATTTTTAGTTGGATGTTTTGTGAGACCTACAAATTGTTATATTTTATTATCGGGATGGTATATTACTCCCTTCGTCCCAAATTATTGTCACCTATTGACTTTTTCAGTCTTTACTTTTCAACTTTGACCTTAAGTATTTTTGTTTATATTACATAATACTTGATACGAAAATATGAACGGATTGAGTTTTAAATGTATTTTTCATTTGGTATAATTTTTATCAAAAATTGTATAACACAAATAAAAATATTTATAGTCAAAGTTGAGAAGGAAAGAACGAAAAAGTCAATAGGGTACAATTATTTTGGGACGGAGGGAGTAATTATTAGTGTGTTATTGAGAAGGTCATGAGGAGGCGCTGAGGTGACAAACGAATATTCGTCTTGTCTGTACCGACCACTCTAAGAAAACATAAAGCGTGGAGATTAAAAGGTTGGGTCGTAGAAAAAGCGCGGACTTTTTCAGAAATTTTCAAAGAAAAACAAAAATATTGAAACGCATTCAAATCTGATTGTTTTTCCGACTTCTTTTCACAAAACAAGTAAAAAGTTAGCACTATACTTGGTACTAAAAAAAATAAAATCTAATTTATATAAACTATATTTTTTATAAGTTTTACGTCGATACGTTTACGATGAGCCCAATATTGATATATGTTATTTCAACCACAGTTTCTATTCGTAGTATCGACTTGTACTTTATAATAGTTAAAAATATCACTTTTGATATATGGACCTAATTAAATGGACCTAAAAGGGACCTACCGCATAAATCACTTGTACAGTGACCTACCACATAAATCACTTGTACAATTAATTGTACAAGTGATTTATCTGTACAAGTGATTTATGCGGTAGTTCCCTTTTAGGTCTATTTAATTAGGTCCGTTTATCATTTTTCAAAAAATATTTAGTGCTATACATTTGAGCAACTTTTATTTGATGCAAGTAAAAGATGCTATTTTTACATTATTTTAATGCAAATTTTTAGTGTTAATATTGGAAATGTTGTTATGGTTGTATTTTTTTTTTTATTATCATACTTCTAACATAAACTCTGGTAATACTTGTAAAGCTTAGTTTATGCAAGTAGCATACGAAATATGATTACTGGTCTATCGTTGTTTATTATAACTAGTAAAATTATAGACGTAGAGAAGTGTTCCTCTATAGATGAAACAATGTATAAAGACAAATCATTTAAAAAATATATATATAAAACGTGGTTTCTAGTATCAGCCTAAATCAATGCATGTACGTAATCAATTTACATCATACTTATTCAAACCTCGTTCTAGTATCAGCCTAAATCAAGACTTACTTAAGCCATGCACACGCCATGCGTAAGTCTGCTTTTGCCTCATATATTTTCTTTTTTACCCTTCTTAACTGCCACTAATCATATAATAAACCTAAGAAAAGCATATTAACCATGGGCAATATCGTCATTTCACATAACAACCAACACTTAAATCTCCATAAAAATCTTCCTAAACCCTATTTTTCGGTAATATAATCAGTCATAAACCCTATTTATATCTTTAGCTCGATCCATCCATTTTACTAATACAGTAAACCACATTTTATTAACAGTTGAACAATAACGATGAAAACCAACCATCTACTCATCATTTTTCTACTCATAATCTTCACCACTGTAACACAATCTCACGCAACCGAACCCACCGGGCAAGAATCGAAAGCCCTCCCCGAAGAATGCCAGAAGGCCACGGGCGGACCGTGTCATAGCAAAGCCGGTTCTTTAAAGCTTAAACTAATAGCCATTGCCGCGATTCTTGTCACAAGTATGATGGGTGTTACTCTACCTTTGGTTTCAAAGTCTGTGCCAGCTTTACACCCTGATACGAAGCTATTCGTGTTGGTTAAAGCGTTTGCTTCTGGTGTGATTCTTGCAACTGGTTACATGCATGTTTTGCCGGATTCTTTTGAGTGTTTGACGTCCGTATGTTTGCCTGAGAAACCATGGAGTAAGTTCCCTTTTACGACGTTTATTGCTATGATGTCGGCTGTGGGAACGTTGATGATTGATTCGTATATGATGAGTGGGTTCAAGAAGTATAGTAGGACCGATAATGGGAGCAAAAATCCGGACCCGGAAATGAAAATAATGGGTCATTGCCATGGTGATGTAACATCTGGGGTTGATGATCATGCATCACAGTTGAGGCGGTACCGCGTGGTTGCTCAGGTACCTAATTAACCTTACTATACAACTTGTATTATGTGACTGCTAATTATTCACCAATGAACATTACTATTAATATCTGACGAATTAATGGGTTACTAAAAGCTGGTTTTATCGTGTATATGTGCAGGTATTAGAGCTAGGAATAGTGGTACATTCAGTTGTGATAGGACTATCAATGGGTGCATCGGATAATATGTGCACAATAAGACCACTTGTGGCTGCTTTATGCTTCCATCAGTTCTTTGAAGGAATGGGTCTTGGTGGTTGCATTCTTCAGGTAACTGATTAAGTTTTCCTAATTATTATAATGAGCAATCTATTTTAATCATCTATAGTTCATTGATTTAATCGGCGGTGGAATGTTATATAGGCCGACTATGAAATGAAGATGAAGGGGATATTGGTGTTTTTCTTCTCAGTGACAACTCCACTTGGAATAGCACTTGGGATATTGCTATCCAACGGTTACCAAGAAAATAGTCCGGCTGCATTGGTGGTGGTTGGAGTGCTAAACGCGGTGTCAGCAGGTTTGCTGAATTACATGGCCTTGGTGGATCTGTTGGCAGCGGATTTCTTGGGCAAAAGGCTCCAAGATGATATGAAGCTTCAAGCAATCGCGTATCTTGCAGTTTTATTAGGTGCCGGAGGCATGTCTGTTATGGCAATTTGGGCGTAAACAATTCTATGTAACTCATTTTATGAATACTTCTTTTAGATATTGTTGGTTTAGGGGTGTGGAAATTATACCGAGTACGTGAACGTTTCATTTTCTATTTTGACCAAGTTTAATCCAATTTCCATTTTGTCCATCCGCCATAAAAAAAAAACATATGATATTTTGAGATAACGGTAGCGTCGCCAGTTTTAAATGTTCAATTGCAAGTATCGATCTAGTGATATATCAAGCAGATCTAAGTAAGCATATCAAAAATGAAAATAATTTTAAGGCATGTAGTGTGTCTGAGTCTGTGAAATCTTGAATGATACTTTATACTGATTATTGATATGTTGCAAAGAACCAACACCAATCAAACAAATACATCTAAGATGAATAATAAAAATGAAGACTAGTAAAAGATCAAGTTCAAGAAAAGTTATTAAGAATGATCAATCCCTAATAAAAAACGTGACGCGAACTAATTAGTTCATTTCTTGACTAATACGCGGTAGTTTAATTCATTAGGAGAGGCTTCTTCATCGACCAAGCATCTAATGTCTCAACTGTGAGNAAAAAAAAAAAAAAAAAAAAAAAGGAAAAAAGAAGAAGTATATGTAAAGCAAGAAGAGAGTATAACATGAAATGCTTTTCAATTTGAGGTGTGATTAAACATAGAAAAGTAGCCTCTTGTTGCTTTCCTAACTGACCCAATAATATTCCGACACTCCCCCTTGGAGATTTCTAGTTGAGAACTAAACCCTTCATGCTACTTTTGCGCCCAACTTTTAGTCATCAAAACTGCAACTTGTTCTTCAGTTCTGCAGTTTTCGAGTCTAACTCTCAACTCTTGCTATGAGCTCCCTTATGAAGTGATGCTTAATTTCAATGTGCTTGGTTCGGAAAGGAAATACTGGATTTCTTGCAAGCAAAACAGCTGACCTGCTATCACAAAACATATTGGTAGGATTGTTTAGTTCTTGTCCCAAATTGCTTAAAAGTCTCATCAACCATACCGCTTGGGACGCTGCAGATGTGGCTGCAATATACTCTGCTTCAGTGGAGGAGAGAGCTACCGTGGCCTGTTTTTTTGAACTCCCTAACACAGCAGCTGTGTCAGCAGTTCCAAGGATGAAGCAACTCTCCAAAGTGCTCTTTGCATCCCCCACAGAATTCCCCCAGTCACTATCTCAGAAACCTTTTAGCTCAAACACTTCTACTTTTCGGAACCACATACCACACACTCCTTCGTACCAGCTAGATATCGTAGAACCCTTTTTGCTGTTCCAAAGTGCTACTTAGTTTGTTTATGCATAAAACATGAAAGCAAACCAACAGAAAAGAAAAGCTCTAGTCAGGGCGAGAGTGAGTCAAATAAATTAAACGCCCAATCAAACTTCTATACAAACTTGCGTCTGTAGCTCAGTAGCTCCTGTTCCATCATCTGGTTTAAGCTTTTCATTAATGTTCATGGGAGTAGTTTTTGTGTTGCATCCCACCATATTAAACCTTTTCAAAGTGTCTTCAACATACTTTCTTTGCGACATGAAAATCTCATCATTTTTTGGGTAATTTCTAACCCCCAAAAATAGCATAGCTCTCCTAAAATGATTCTCACAGTTTCGAATCGGAAAAACATGGAAAATAATGTCTCTTCGTAGTCTATACCTTGTTGTTGAGCATAGCCTTTAACCACTAGTCTTGCCTTGTATTTTTCAATGCTCCCATCTGCCATAAACTTTGTCTTAAAGATCCACTTTACACCAATTGCACTTTTACCTGTGGGTAAATCAACCAGCTCCCATGTTTGAATCCGTTGAATAGCTTGAAGCTCTTCTTCCATTGCTTTCGCCATTCATGCTTTTCCATTGCTTCTTCGACACCAACAGGATCACCAGCAAACAAGACGAGTGGGCCTTGATCAGAAGCGTAAATTTCATCAAGAGATTTATATTTCCTTGGTGAAGAATCTTCGGCTGATGATGAAGAATTGAAATCTGAATTTAATTCACTTGAGCTTTGCGCCTTGTTGGAGTTGAACACTTGAACTTTGTGAGAAAACAGGAGTAGCAACTACTGCTTCTGGCTCTTCTTGAAATTCTTCTTCATATTCTCCAACTTGTAAATTTGATTTCTTAACTGAGTCCCTCCCAATTCCAACACCCTTGTTCTTCAAATACCACATTCCTACTCATTGTGATTTTTCCACTTATAGGATCATACACTCTGTGAACTTTTGAATTAGTGCAATAACCAATAAAGATGCATTTTTGTGACTTCTAACTTACTTCTGTTAGTTGTATGCAATGCATAACATATAATTTGTGCTGTTCCGCGCCCTTCAATTTGTAAATGCTTATCATCACTGAGACGCACCTGAGATTTCATAAATTCATCTAACTCCTTGAACTTTGAGCGGTCTCCAGTCATAGGATGAGAACAATCAGTCTCGATATACCAAACATCACTTTCCGACTTTTTCTGTTTGCACACTCGCCATAAACAGGAAATCGTCTTTTTCTTCATTTTCTTCTACATACTTGGCTTCTTCGGGCTTCCACCAACAATATCTTTCAGTGTGCCCGTTCTTGTTACAATATGAACAATGGAGAATGTTATTTCGACCTCGACCTCTGCCTCGAGATGCTCCTCTACCTCAATGATAATTCTGGTTGTTAATTCTTGCTTCATGAGATTGCAGAGATCCCATTAATTCATCAAAAGAAAACGTAGACTAGTCTTTTGATTCTTCAATAGCAGCAACAACATGATCTAACTTTGGAGCTAAACTTCTTAACACCTTTGCTACCACTGTTTCATCGACATTTTTCTCCCCATAAGAACGCATTTGGCTCAAATAGATGATACTTTTGCTAAGTATTCTGAACAGGCTCGTTATTTTACATACAAGCAGTTTCAAAGTCACATTGAAGACTGTAATTTGACGGTGATTACTTTGTTTGATCCTTGATATTCATTTTTGAGAGTACACCAAGCTTGTTTAGCTGAAGTAGCAGATGCTATTCTTGCAAAGATAGATTCAACCACGGCCTGTTGGATGAAGAAAAGTGCTTTTGCATCACGTTTCAGATTTTCCTCGAGTCTTGCCCCATCTTTGCTGGCTTCTGCATAGCCTGTTTCAACAAACTCCCAAAGATCTTGGAACTTGAATAATGTCTGCATCTTGATGCTCCAAAACTCATACGAGTCGTCTTAAAAAATAGGTATCTGCGGCTGAGATACATTAAGTGAACCAGAAGAACCTGCTGCCATGTGCAAAATCAAAGTAACAAATACCGTAATATATAGACAGCTTAGAATGAATCTGGCCCTGGTAACAGAATTGTTGGAGAAAACTTAAGCAAGAACAGGGTATAACATGAAATGCTTTTCAATTTCAGGTGCGATTAAACATAGAAAAGTAGCCTCTTATATAGGGCTTACAATTAGGTAACTGACATAAAGAACTTAAACAAAAACAATTCTTGATTGATAATTTATATTATTGATATGTTGCAAACAACCAACACCAATCAAACAAATACATCTAAGATGAACAATCAAAATGAAGACTAGTAAAAGGTTAAGTTCAAGAAAAGTTATTAAGAATGATCAATCCCCGATATAAACGTGACGTGAACTAATTAGTTCCTTTCTTTACTAATACACCGTAGTTTAATTCATTAGGAGTGGCTTCTTCATCGACCAAGCATCTAATGTCTCAACAGTGACTGTCTCGGTACCATTGTTAAATAGATACAAATGTGCATTGTCACCCACTGCTAGTGTTGGATATATCCTTGATGTTATAACCGTCTTTCCACCCTGCCCAAAGCTTTCTACCACAGAATGATCAATCAAGCTCCTCACCGAAAGCTTCTTTTGAGCTAGATCGACGTCCACAAATCCAGCAAATGATGGTTTATACTCATTCTGGTTCAGAGACGAACTGCATACAAAAAATGAAAACAATTAGGGACGGAATTGATAATTTTATCAAAACCTTTATGAGAAAGTTGACATGAGTCAAAAAAAAAAAAAATGTTAGCTATGAATCTAATAGAGAAGAGGCTAAAAAGAGAATGAAATTTTACGTTGAAGCATCGGAACACATGAGAACTTTATGCTTGTTGTCGACAGTTTTGAAAATACTAAAGAAAACAGGAGTGTATTCTTCGAGCTTTTTTGAGGCCAACGTTAAAAGTCCAAAAGGCCCTAACCCCCCTTGTTTAGTACCCTTGAGCGCACATATCCCCATTGCAAGATTTTCCTTTGGTAATTTGGACCATTCTGGGTCAAAAGTCTCAGCTTCATCCAAGCTCGAAAATGTAAAAGTCACATCCACGTCCGCCTGTATTATATCAATTGTAACAAATGAATCTTATTGTGCCAAAATTTATCAGAAAAATATGTGCTAAAAATAATGCAAAAGTAACAAACCTGAGCAGCTGTAATTCCTTTGACTTCAACAATATCACCCTTGTTAAGCTTCACGTTCCTTTGGTGCACGTTGTTACCTCTTAAAGTTTCCAATTCATGAATTGGCCATTGCAGCAGTTGTTTTCCGCTAGGGTCCAGCCATACCATACGTGGAATCAGCTACACAAAATAAGTTCCAACTTACAAGTTTAGTGAGCAACTTTTAATCATAACGCAATCAAAAAAAGTTACTTATATTTTTTATTTTACCTGAATTCCAGCCCATCCCTTTGCGACATCTTCAGCAGTTGTGCTTGACTCATTAGCCCAACCCCACAAAATCCTCCGGTTTTGAGCCGGGTCAAAGAATGTTTTTGATGCATAAAAGTTACCATAATCATATCTTAAGCCATCCCAACCATCAACAGAAGTGCTGTCGGGGTAATATTTGTCTTTAATCGAGTTATATGTCCCAATCGTGTAATACTCAAACCTAGTAATATCAAGACTAACCTTTAAAACATGTTTAATACCTCCCTTTAATACCGAGGTTTCGACCCCATTAATTCCCCTAGTTGATACTGGGAAAAAGTCAGGGCACTCCCACATACCCGTGTTTGGTTTGTCATGGAGTGTATGCTTGGCCTTAGTCCACTTAATAAAATCACGGCTTCTGTATAAGTAAACAATGCCACGTTGGTTGTGTTTGCTACCTACAATCATTTTCCAATGACCATTGTTGAACCATGCAGTTGTGGGGTCACGGAAAGAGGATACATTTTCTGATGTTGGTTTTACGATTGGGTTGTCATCAGGCTTGATCCATTCCTGGAGTAATGGATCTGAATAGTTTGCAGGTATAGCATAGTTTTGGACTTGGTAACCTGGTGCTGGCTTTGGGGCGACTATTCCTGTGTATAGAATAACTGGTTTATTCCCCGGAAGGATTGTGGCTGAGCCAGACCAACATCCATACTTATCAAAAGGTTTTGATGGTACAATTGCTGGTTCTAACGGAATCCAGTTAATCATGTCTTTTGACACCGAATGAGCCCACACAATATTTCCCCAAACGGCACCTTTTGGGTTATATTGGTAGAACAAGTGATAGTATCCTTTGTAATACATTGGTGCTGCAAAAGCAAACGGCAATATAATTATCAATCTAAATCTATCATCATATATAGAATATATGTAATAAACAGTTAAGAAATAAACTTACCATTCGGATCTATGTGATTTAATTTGTTTCAGCAGCATCATGCAAAAAACAAAGAAAATCATCAGTTCCATAGAGATAATCTACACGAAAGAAATTAAAAGAAAACGAAAAGAGCTACCATACATAATTACTCTTCTCTACAAAGTAACAAATGTATAGTTCATCGAGACAGGTTCAATTAAACACAAGAAATTACCACCTCGCAGTTGAATAAAAGTTTGTTACTTTTTTGTGACATAAGTTGTGCAGCAAAGAATCAAGGGTACTTTAGTAAAAACGTTACGCCTATGGGTAATTATAATTTCCGGTTTTTGAAAAACGTCTTGGTCGCTTTCAGTACACTTTTCCACAAAGACGTGGGTGGAAAATCTACCTATCAACTAACAAACCTTGATATCATATTCTAAGTTCTAACACCCATAGCTTGTAATTGTCAACGGCCATAAATATGACCCTTGAAACTATATCCAAATTGATCAATGGATAAAAAGAAAATACACAAATCAAATTTGTGAACTGAGAATTCAATGATCACCCACTGACTTATTATTTGTCTATTCAACGATCTTAAAACATTTTTGTAGTAGGTTTTGAAGGTTTATGACTGATTAATACATAGTTTGACTAGTGGAACTTGATCATAAAATTATAGATTATATGAAAATTAACAAAAGTAAAGGAGATATTCGTAGAAGAATTAATAATGGATCAAACATATGATATAAAATCAGGGTATTCAGTATTTTAGGGTGCGTTTAGTTTAGTATTTGTGTTTCTTAAAAAATGTTTTGTAGAAATCGATAATCTTTTTTGGCCGGAAATAGTTCTCTACAAACAAAAACAACTACTAATAAAAATACGAGTACTTGGGAGTAACCAATGGCAATAGAGCAATGATACATCCACATAAAAGTATCCACAAAAACAATTCACTCACTGACGTGTCAGAGGGTGATTGGTTTTTGTTGGATGTGGATCTCACAAAAAACTAATCATCCGCTGACACCTCAGCAGCGAGTGGATTGTTTTTGTGGATAGTTTTATGTGGGTGTAGCAAATTTCATGTCAATAATGCATGCATCATTTCTATGAGTTTCACTTTACTCCATAGCACTATTGTGGACCCTATAATGTTACCTCTGCATGAAATTTTATTTGTGCACAGTTGCAGCCACAAAAACATGCAAGTATGCAACTATATATAGATTTACCAATTTGCAATTTCAGAATAAAACAAGACCTTTTTCCTTTTTTACACGTGATGTATTTTTATATAGTTTGAAATGTCCTGTAATAATTGTTAGAATTCTTTTATCTGAATTATTGTCAAGAAACAAAAAACACATGGTTTAACAAAAGTTGGGCCATTTTAATTTTCAACCACTCAAATGGAATATTCTTTAATTAAATTATCTAGTTTTTACTTAAAAGAAAACTGAACAATTATTTTGAAACATTCATAAATGAAAATATAAACAATAAATATGATATAAAGGGAGTATATTGGTAAAATTTATTCTTTTATATAAAAGAGACACCAACGCTTAAAAATGAATTGTTCAGTTATATACAGACAACTGGTTACTTGTTTTATATAAAAACAAATACAAAATAAGAGATACTCCCAATTTGTCATGTGCAATAAATTTCAAAGATATTGACTTTGACCTTTAGATTAAGAAGATGACAGCATGGCCCAACTTGATGGCCAGAAAGAAATTAGGTTGTTTTAGACTTAAATTTTATAGAAATTATTCAATCTAAAATCAATAAAGATTTTCATGCCACGTAAGATGAGTGCAATGGCATTGAAGGTTTTCAGTAGTTTAAGATACAAAACAAAAGCCTAAGTAAATTAATTAATTAATTATTTAATTTGCCCTCCAAAAACTTGCAATTACTAATATCCAGTCTTAATTTTATTTTGAGCAAAATATAAATAATATCTTAGTTTCATAGGATACGTATCAATTGATGAAAATTACGTTCTATTTTCAACAATAAATATCAAAAATGATACGTTGCTTGGGTAAACTTGATACTCCATATTAATAGCTTGTTATTGTTATTCAAATATGGTAGGCAATTTTTTTCACACACAGTTAAGATATATTTGACTTATTCCCTGTTTATTTGATCAAAGAAAATTAAACGTCGTTATACTCCGTACTAATTATGAAAATCTCCTGATTATATGCTTGCATGTTAACTCATACCCATGTGCAATTTTGATAATCAGCTAGATAAATGAATCATTATAAAAAATGATTTATGACAACAACCTGATAGCCAATTATATATATGTTTTCAACACAGATTGATACCATCATAACGACAACGTAACATGCATACATATTGCACATATATGACGAAATTTCACGGTAGCATGCATCGATATTACGCTACACAATATGCAACATATTTAGATGCAACATAGTTTCGTGCATGCAAAAAAATAAGAAGACGTACCATTGATCCAGTTTTGTTTAGGTTGAAAGTGATATCCAGTTCTGTAAACTTGCTTAGCATTCGTTGTGGTTAAAGATTGAAGGTTCATATAAACTTTGTGAAAAGCCATAACTCCTCCATTATTCAACAATGGAAATAAGCATACTGTCAATGCAAATAACCAAAATAATTTACTCAAACCCCTCATCATTGCCACAACTTTGTTCGAAAAAAATTTCAAGAACTATATATTGCTGGCTTTTTAAATAAGAAGGAAAAAATGAACACACCGAATGTGTTGGTGTATGTTTATAGAGAGAAGTTATTGAGGATGAATCGGAAGAGTATGTTACGCTGAGTATTTATAGAGATGGCTTTGCTTGTGCATGAGGATAAGATTAAATAATCTTATTGGATATTATATTTATATTATAGCCGGTTTAAAGAAAATCATTTCCTTATTCAAATTCAACTCTTACACATATTATTCAAATTTTAGATGACGTTGTTGCTATTATTTTGTGAATTTTAAATTTGAAACTTTTATAAATGATCAATGATACACTCACAAAAAAATTTACAAAATTAGATATACATGATGAATTGGTAAGTGTAGTGGTCAAAATTAAATTATATCCGATTATCTATCCCTATTAGGGCAGAGAAAAAAAATCGAAGACCGAACAGAACCGAAAAACCGACCCGAACCGGTTCGACTAAAACTGAGCCAACCATAATCAGTTCGCTTTTCGGTTTTATATATTTATAATTTTCGGTTTCAGTTCGCTTCGAGCCAAAACCGAGAAAAACACACTTGAATCATATAAAATGAATAGAACCAAATGGACCGACACAAAACTGAACCGAACCGAGTCAATTAGGTTCTGTTCTAGGTTCATGTCTTCCACAAAAGCAGTTTTTACTTTTGTTCAGTTTTGATCATTTCAGTTCGATTTTAACCCAATGCTCAGCCCTAATCCATATAGATATATTATGTTTCATCTTCTTTATCTCTTACGACCTAGCGAAAAAGCTACCCAACTAGTCATGCAAAGCTAGGGCTATGTTTGGCAAAAGTAGCTGTGAGCAGTAGCAGTGAGCTGTGAGCTGTAGCCACAACTCACTGCTCACCACTCACAGATTCTTAAAGAAGCATTGGAAAAATGGGCTTTCCTAAGAAATAGCAGAGCTCACCGCTCTTTTGCCAAACGAACACTAAAAATCAAAAAGCTCATTGCTCACCGCTCATCGTCCCAAAAAGCTCCAAAAAGCTCTGCGCCAAACATAGCCTAGATATAGCAAATAGTAACCTTAGCATTTAACAAACTTAAAAGTTTATCCAAATTTGATACACAATATTCTTTTAACAAAAGTACTAACTTGGTGTAGGCTATGTTTGGCGACAGGTAGCAGTAAGCAGTAGCAATAAGCAGTAAGTTGTAGCAGTAAGTTGTAGCAGTAAGCATTAGTTGCTTGTCTAAAAAACGTGTTTGGTAACGTAGTTGTAGTTGTAATTATAAAATGTAAAATTACTAAAAAGGGCATATACTTATGAATGAATGTTATTTTTTAAGGGTAAATTAGTAATATTAAAAGTAAAACGCTAGCGGTATATTGGAAAGCTTCTTTAAGAAGCATTAAGATTGCAAGCTTTTGAGGTGTTGTTAAACGCTAGCAGCAGTGTTGCCAAACAAGCGTTAAGACTGGAACGCTTGTCGCTTGTCGCTTACCGCTCTTAAACGCTTCCAAAAAGGTGTTGCCAAACATGACCGTAATAAAAATATAATACCCATCATCCATATATGAAATGTGACATTGTGCTTCTCATTTTTCTCATTTTAATTTTATTTCTCAATTGATCTATTTTTTCATGCAAGATCAAGTTTGAATTTATCCCAAAGGGGAAGATTCTACAAAGTTGGTCAAATGTGGTATTAAAACATTTTGTTTAAACAAAAGTAAATAAAACTTTTGTAAAAGTTTATAAAAATATGTAAATAACATGATGCAAAAGATTTTATCAGATGATGAGGTTTTGATGCAATATATAAGAAATAAGTGAAAGTTTGATCATTATGCTAGTTTATAAAACCGTGTTCATACCTTGTATGTAAGGGCAAATTATTAAAAAAAAAAAGTATTATGTTTGTCACTGTATCATCTTCTGGGTAGCGAACTATTTTTTTTCATTTTGAGGGNAAAGTTTATAAAAATATGTAAATAACATGATGCAAAAGATTTTATCAGATGATGAGGTTTTGATGCAATATATAAGAAATAAGTGAAAGTTTGATCATTATGCTAGTTTATAAAACCGTGTTCATACCTTGTATGTAAGGGCAAATTATTAAAAAAAAAAAGTATTATGTTTGTCACTGTATCATCTTCTGGGTAGCGAACTATTTTTTTTCATTTTGAGGGTAATTTTCTTTCAAATTCATCATCTTTAGGGTAATATGTGAATTTTTGCCCTTCGGAAAAAAAATTGTATTAGCTACAAGGGGCAAAAATGTCCAAAAATTTCGCAAAATACCCTAAAGATGATCAATTTGAAAGAAAATTACCCTCAAAATGAAAAAAAAAAATAGTTCGCTACCCAGAAGATGAAACAGTGGCAAGTATAATATTTTTTTTAATAATTTGCCCAATATGTAATAAAAGGGTTTTGGTTTTTAGATGGTAGATGCTAGCAGCTGTAGAGTAGGTGGTTACGATGGAGGTGGAGCAGGTGGTCGTAAGTGGCTGATAAGGAAGGTATTTGGGGTAATAAAGTGATGTGAGAAATAAAATAAGATGGTTGATGAGTTGATAGTTATGGTCGTGAACGAATTGTTTTAGATTATGTTTTCATCGTGTTGTTTGGTTCTTTCACATGAGTATCAAGTAATTATCCCTGTAACATAAGTTATCATATATTTGAGATAATTAAGACTTCACATGTGACAATGTTAAAAGCATGTTTGACTTTAAGTCAATCCTTATAGAAATTTGTTTCCGAGTTATAGAGAAGTTCTGTTATAATGAAATGGGTTTACGATTTAGTAGCCACAACAACAGTAGTGGGTTGAGATTAAGGCGATGATGAGGGGTGGACGACAAAAGTATTTGATGGTGGTGGTTGTGTGGTGGTGGTAGAGGGTGGTGGTGTTGGTTGTGTGGTGGTAGAGGAGGGTGGTGGTGGTTGTTGTTGTGTTTCTGATGTGGTGGGACAATAACAAAGCTTTCAATAAAAAAAATAAAAAAAAGTCCCTAAAATTGGGGAAGAGGAAGAGGGTATATTAGTCGTTTCACGTGTCTTTGAACTTGACTTAACGGGAGAACTAACTCGCGTTAGTGAACAGTGGCTGTTTTGCAAAAATGTAAATATTACTGGCTGCTTTTTAACAAATTTTGTCTTAGTGTAATCCTTGCGTTTTTGAAAAACATTACGGACAAAATTTGCAATTTACCCTAAGACATAAGAGACCGTTTATATATCTTCCTAACTGTACTAACATAATTACTTCTTTATTATTTTTCATGTCTCTTTTCCAAACTGTCAATGCAAAATCGCATTTGCTAGCGGAGGTTGACAGCATGACACCATCGAATTGTCAATCGCAGGCGTATTTATCCCTCAATTTTAGTAAAATCGAAAAGTAGTTTAAAGATGATAGTAAAATTCATCTCCAGCCAAATTTAATGCTTCAGTTTCTACAGGCTGGTCAACATCCTATCTCCACTTCTTTTTTCTACAGCCTCGATATGAATTATAGCCAACAACACTTGCACGGCTCATCCTTCTTCGTCTTGCATGTCATTTTTCTTTCTCTTTTCAAGAGCAAAGCTTATTAGAACAACCACCAAATAAAAAAGGACCACTCGTAGCCCTTTCTTCATCTTGTAACTTGTAATAAACCTATATAAAATAAGCATTAAGGGTGGTGGCAACGTTGCCTAAAGGTTTATGAAGGTTTATGATAATTGACCAATAAGAAGCATGCAATACATTTCATGCCTAAGCATGCCTAAACTTTCAATTTTAGTGGCAATGTCATGCCTAAGCTTTCATTTGGAAAATATAAAACAAGAACTAAAATTAAATGTTTTCATTTACTCCTAACGTTCGAAAAATTAAATGTTTTCTTCTATACCGAGTCGGCAAAGAACACCGAATTGCTTGCCGAAACCATGATGCCGATTTACTTGCAATGTGATGCCGAGCAAAACCGAGTGATGCCGAGCCAAAAATTCCCACGTTGCCACCACCCTAACATCAATATTTCCTTATATATTAGTTTTCAAAGTTTGTTGAAATGGTAATTTGAGGGTAGTTTAATACTTTCACTTGATGTACTATTGTTCTTCTTTATACAATTATACCTATCATACTTTTATACTTCCATGTAAATTACGATACAGATATTATCAATATATGAATATATTTTGAATAGCTTTATAACCTTCAATTTATTTTGAATAACAGTGACGATCCAGAATTATGGGATAAAAGTTAAGAACTTTTATGGTTTGCTTGCAATTCGGTTTTTGTGGTATTAAATACAATCATTTCTAGTATACGCAATTCAGTTTACACATGTTTATGTTTTTATCATATCTTCGACCATATAGATCAATTTTTTTTTTCTTTTTTTATTATTATTATTATTATTATTATTATTCAAGGAAATAAACTCGAGACAACGTGATCTCATTCAATAAAAGTCTATAGAAAATGGATGATAACACCTTACTTTGAAAACTAATATTTTTGTATACCTTTATTCGATGTGGAGGTTGGTTTTCTCTAATTGTTTTCTAATTGTTTTAGTAAGGTGTTGGTTAAATTTGACTTAATATGAAAAAACTGAATTTAAAAAGTTATATATAAATTATTTGTTAATAACTTAATAAAAAAGAGAGCTAAAAACATAAAACGTTCACGAACATGAAATGAATTAATGAGATATTTATTCGCGTTCGTTAATTAAACAATAAAACATAAACTATGGTCATATTTGTTCGTTCAACAAAAAATATTTCGTTAACACTTGGTTCTTTTACCGTCATGTTTAGAAGTTGTTAATTGAAACTTGGATCACTAAATGGGTTTATCATCCATTTATATCAACAAATGAGTGGTTTTGGTTCTTTTTCTTAAAATCAAAAAATTTAGTGTAGTCTCTTATACATTGTTGGCCTCATAAAATTGCATGGTTCGTCCCTATGGTTTGGGCGAAATCACTATTTTCGTTCCTAGACTTTGATTTTTGCATTGTAATCCTTATATTGAAGTTTCATAACACCATTCGTGCTTATCACAAACAGCCGAGGGACAAGGGTAATGATTTCGCCCAAACCACAGGGATGAACAATGTTAGTGATAAAGACGAATGATGTTATGAAACCCCATTATAAGGATTCACAATGCAAAAATGAAAGTCAAAAGAGGAAAGTAGTGCTTTCACTCAAACCACAAGGACAAACCATGTAATTTACTCATAAATAAATGACGCCCAAATTTTTATTTTTATTTTTGTTGTTTTAACGGATTTGTAAGTCAAAGGTCTTTGAAAATAGGGGGCTTTAAAAATTCAGGGACTAAACTCTTATGATAGTGACGCAAAACACGAAAGCAATTTTTGATAACTATAATTGAAAGGTTGATAAACGAGGGTAAAATTCTAGGGAATAAACCCTAATATGAGATAAACTCTTAAAACACGCAGTTTAATAATAATCAAAATCAAAAGATAAAATTACAAAGCCCTAAGCCCCATATTTATGGGGGAAAGTTCTCTTGTGCAAAAAAAAACAAAATAAAATACAAAAAAAGTCTTATATAAACCCTTAAACTTTATAAAATAACAAAATACCAAAAACTGAAAATCGTCCTTATGAAACACCCAAAGTCACGCATCATGCGGGATGCGGCGTATTTGCCAGACATAAAATAAGAGGTCACTTTTGGTCCCTAGAAGCGGCGCATCAACCCATAATGCAGTGCATTTGGGCTTCGAGGGCAAACTTTGGCCTCTTTTGTCATGAACTTCTTCGTATGAACACGTAGCTCCACACAAACTTCTATACTCTTTTCCCCGATCCTTGTCCCCATCAGATAACCTTACCCTTGAGCTACCCATGGGTTCAACTAATCTAGATACATTTAACTTTTTAAAATATTGCAATAGCGGCAGACTTTGATGAGAGTCGAGACGAACAATTTAACTCACGATAGTTGAGTAGCTAAAAATATGTGTGTGTGTGTGTGTGTGTGTGTTTTTTTTGGTAAAGAAAGGCAATTTACATAAATTAATTAACACCATACACTAGGGCATTTAGGCGGTTTCAAACTCTCCTAGCTCCCTACCTTGATCTAGACCAGTTTAGGGATACCCAAACTGACTTGTTTGGCTGTGATGAAAGAGACTCTTAAGAACTCTTTATTTCCACAACCAACAAGGGGGACAAGCTTAGTGTTTCGTGGCTAATGGTTTCATGGAATTAAACTTGATGCGGAAAAGAATTAAGAAAGCAAAGAACGAAAATGAGATGTGTTTGGATCGTTATAGTTGTGTAATTTGTAGTCATCAGGAGCAGCTCAACTTTAACATAGGCCTAAAGCAAAGCTCCAAAACGAGGCCTTTCTACTCGAATATATTTGCTAAAAAATCGTTTACATAAACTTTACTTTTCTAGCACTTTTTTATTCGAGATATTTGCTTATGTTTTTAAAATCAACATGGTATAATATTTCATATTCAACAAACAAATGAGCCCACCTATTTTAACATTCTTATGACATTTTCGATATTAAATAAGTTTTAATTAACTTTTGTTTTGGAAACTATGAGTCTTTTAAGCAACATGCAATTGAACAATGATACAGGAGGGGATGAGAGAGTCAGAGAGTAAATATCATTGTGAAAAACTAAATCTCGACTCACTAATTCAAACGGTTGAATGGTTATTTATAAAACTATTTTAATCATATTTTAAATAGGTTTTTTTAGTTTAATCTTCTTTTTATATGCAAATTTAGGCCTTTTATATGCTTAATATACTTTGTTTAATTTTTTGCAATTTGTACGCTTAGAAAGTAGAAACAAAAAAGGCCCAAATTTGATCATTTAACATTTATCGGAGAGTTTGAGACTTATATAATCGGATCTCTTAGTATTAGAGCCAACAAAACATGAGAATGACTTTATATACTTACAATATCCTAGGAAATTGGGGTTTTTTAAAATCCGGGATCTAAAGCTCTAGCTTTACTTGCTTTATGCTTATGCCACTTCTGGTAGTCATATACAATTTTATATTAGATTTTGAGGTTATTAACAGTTTTCAAGTCATAAAACCTTAATATCTTAATTTTTAGATAAATATTATGTTACTTAACTAGGGGTGCAAACGAGCCGAGCCAAGCCCGAGCTCGCCAAAGCTCGGCTCGTTTATATATACAAAGCTCGAGCTCGTTTCGAGCCTCATATTTTGAGCTCGAGCTCGGCTCGTGAAAAATTTTACAAACTCGAGCTCGACTAATTTATATGATGTGTTAAAGGAAAGGAAAAAAAAAAAGTTTAAATGAAGCTCGGCTTGTTAATTACATAAGGCTCGAGCTCGTTTATTACTTATAAGCTTGTTTATATGTATAGACAATATGTATACGTATATATTTCTAGGGCTCGTTTAGGCTCGCTAGCCTACTCGAGCTTTTTGTATAGAGCTCGGGCTCGAGCTCAATTTTTAAATGGGCCCAAACTTAGGCTTAAGCTCGGGTTCGAGCTCGTTTAAACTCAGCTCGTTTGAGCTTTTTATCAATCTGTTCTGAGCTTTTCACGAACGGCTCAGCTCGTTTCCAACCCAATTCTTAACTATTCATAACGTGTACTCCTAACAATATATGACCTTGTTCTTACTCTTTTCTGAACGTAAAACAAGCACTAAAATAATGTATCACCTAACACGTGCTAAATATTATTATCGCAGGTGAGGATAAATTAAGAAATTATGCGTTTACATGTAAACACGTATATCCATGTTGACAAGTTGAATATTTCCGACCCCAAATAGTTAGTTGCCACAAATGGAAATGAACCGATTAAAATATACTTATTTCACATTATATTGTTATTTGATGTTTTATAGTAAGTGTTCGGTTTATATTGTATCTAATGAAAGTAGACTTTAGTAGATAGATATGATATTTGATTGGTGCAGAAGGTAAACTTTAGCAGATAGATGTGATATTTGATTGATGCAGAATGTAGTCAATGAGATTTGTTATTGTGCATTATAAAAGGAACACTTAGTATGGGAGGGAGTAACATATCATTAATTAATGCCTTCAATAAATAATGTATTCTGTCATATCATTTTCAAGAGATTTGGAAAGTATTAAATCTATTAAAAAAAACTTCCACGTTTATCGATCACTAATTTTGTATAGATGATGACATTATAAATCTAATAATTTGGGCAATTTTTAATCTTCATCTTCACGTACTATCTAATACATGAAAACCTAGAGAAAGTAGAAAAAATATAAGACACTTTACGAGAAAATTTTAAAAAAGAACCACAGTGATGTAATTGATGCATGTGGGATTAGAGTTGTGTGAATACCTTTTGGGTTTCATATAAATAAATTGAGTTAGAATTGGAATAATGCGGCAGGAAATTGGGATAGGTTTCGACAAGTTTTGATACGAAAGTGCTTTGGTGACGCATCTGCCTGTTGCTAGTCTCCGAATTGCTTTCTTGTAACTTTTCTTGAAAAGTCGAATTTCAAATTTTATTGCAACGATATGATACAAAAGTCAATTATGATCCATAAAGTTGTTGCATACCATTCATTTTTAATGTGAACAAATCAATATGTTGACATTGATATATAATGTATTATGTATACGTATGTTAATACATAGAGTACCTTATAGATACATTTATCTAAAAATAAATAAAATAAAATAAAATAAAAACTCGGCGATGCTCAAAAATATGCACATGCATGACTTCCTATGTAAGGTATAATTTCCAATCTTCACACAGAATGAGGACATTTCTAGCATTAGTTTCCATGTGTTAGTTTCTACGGACTTGATGTCTAGATTTTAATCTTGTATATAAGCAAGTTTTAAAAAGTTTTTAGTGACAAAGTGAAGATTCATATGGCTATTTAAATTTGGTATGTACAAATTCATAAAGAGTATACGGAGAATAACTTCATTTTTAATTATGGGTTTTGATTTTTGGCAGATTATTTTATTGGATTTCAAAATATAATTTTAATAGTTATGTTTTTATGTACATGGCTAGTTTTGTTTAATCTAGAACATGTATATCGTTAGGAGAGATTAGTATACCATTAAACTTGTCAGTTTTTATACATGTGTTGCTTTTTCTTAAACTAACTAATATACAATTTCTATACAAATTAACTTGTACGTATTTTGATCTTAACCGTATCAAGTCCTTACAGTCCCCGTATATAAACGGAACACATCAAGCCATTTTTGGTAGGCCCTTTTCTCCTTTTATGTCTTGAAATAGTCTAAACTCTAAACCACATGGAAGGCAAAAACTAATATAAAAATACAGCGATATTGACTACACTATAAAGCAATTATAGAAATTTCTAAAAGAAGAAATTTGTAAAAGCACGCATGTATGTAAATCCAAGATATTTGATAACAACTAACAACTCATGATCTAGTTATTCCTCAATGTCTTTAGTTATATCTCATATAACATGCCTTAAACTTAATTAAATGAAAGTTTTCGAATTCTAGATTAAATAACTATAACAAGGTCCTAATCATTTGAAGTATTAAGGGCAAATTATTAAAAAAATTATTATACTTGCCACTATTTCATCTTCTGGGTAGCGAACTATTTTTTTTCATTTTGATGGTAATTTTCTTTCAAATTCATCACCTTTAGGGTATTTTGCAAAAATTTTGGACATTTTTGCCCCTCGTAGCTAATACAAAAATTTTTTTCCCGAAGGGCAAAAATGTCACATATTACCCCAAAGAGGATGAATTTGAAAGAATATTACCCTCAAAATAAAAAAATAATAATTCGCTACCCAGAAGATGAAACAGTGACAAGTATAATACTTTTTTTTAATAATTTGCCCAAATATTAAACAATCGGTAGATCGATCAACATGTCCCCATCCAAGGCCAAGCTTGTCCCATGGTTTTTATTTACATAGAAAAATACCGATAATTTGTTGTCGAGCTAGACGACTTCTAATTTGCCAACAAGATGTCATTCTCAACTTTCATTGTTACTTGTTGTAAAACTTTCCATATGTTTTGATCATCTTGTAATCTATAACAACTTGCGACACTTTTATATAATATTTTCGTTTACTTCATAATTAGTTTCATGAGTTAAGGCTTGTTTATTGAGCCAGGAGAAAAACGCGATAATATTATATGGCTAATCTAAATTTGCATGAATCATGATATTACACAGTTTATGATTTGGCCCACAAAATGATAAACAAACCATATATCAATATACGCATGTGGTCATTTGGGCACCGACGTGATCGAACAGGGAACACTGCACCTTTGATATTCACTGATCCTTTTTTTATTTTAAAGAAATACAAATGTAATATTTTCGTTTATTATAACATATGAATAGAATAATCTATGATATCCATTTTGCTGATATAATACTGTTCAAGTTGAATGTAGGTGTTTATTTCGCATATCATAGTAAACACTAATATATTTCATTCACCAATAATGTGATGCAAAAACATTATAGATTATTTAGAATCCTTCACCCTTTTAGCATTCAGTTTTTCAATAAGATTTCATGTAAGTAACCTTTTGAGTTTTGACACACAAGAAACCCTACGAGAGTCGTCTCACTACAACGAAATGGTTAATTTTGTACACTGATTAGAGCATATCTCCACGTTTTCAAGTGTGGCAAAACCAGGGACAGAGCCAGGACTTTTCAATCGGGTAGGCCAAAACAAAAAGGATTTAGAAGTCGAAAAAACCAAATGTATAAGTTTTAAGAGTCGTACAAGTAAAACTTTCATTTCAACCGCACACAACGATCTTTTACATGACCAAAATCATCTAAAACACTATATAAACTAAAGGTATATGCAATATATCCATTTCAATATCTTTTCATACTAAAGGCATCGAATTTCCGTCATCCATAAATCATAGTTCAGTTTTGGGATAATTCAATTGGGTGGAAACATTTTCTAATTTATTTGGATGGGCCCTTTTGTTTAACTTTTGGGTGGGCTGAATAAAACTTGTGTAAAAAATACATTGCAAAATAGGCATATCATAGTTACTTTTGAAATAATAGGATTGGCCATGGCCCATCCTAGCCATATAGTGGCTCCGTCCCTGGGCAAAACTATAAGTACACGCATGAAAGTAGCGTGTCAAAACTTGGCGTCACAAATTGATTTACACAATTGAGCATGGAGAAAGTAGTTAAAAGCGACACTTAAGAAGGTGGGGAATTGGATCAAGTAGTCCACGGTTAGCAGGGTGGAAAACTTTCAAAAGATGCACACACCAAAAAGCGTGGCAAAATTTGAAACTACACACTTTTAAATGTCACAAAGTCACAAAATAGTGGAAAAGTTTCAAATTTGCACACACTAAAAAGCGTGGCAAAAAATTGAAAGTACACACTTTTAAATGTCACTATTTGATAATTTTACATTAAAAAAAAATCTACACAAATTCAAAATGATCTGCATATTCTGCTTCATGAACTAGACAGCTTTCATGATATAAAAGATTTCATACAAAAGAATTCATATCTGAAGTAAAACTAGACAATTTTCTGCATATTCTGATACAAAAGATTTCACCTAATCTGCATATTCTGCTTCATGAACCATCAAATCTGTAGCATATCATACTACACATACAAAAGATTTCATGATATAAAAGATTTCAAATCTGTAGCAAGCTTCGTCAATCTTACGTCTTCAAAAAATCTGCTAGCTTCGTCAATCTTACGTTTTCAAGTATCCATTGCAAGCTTTGATCTTTTTTCTTCAAAAACCTCCTAAATAATGAAAAAGAAAAAATTATTGAGGTACAATGAATCATCTAGTCATTTTGTTTGAGGTACAACTCCACTAATTATGTGATAGGGATACGCCAAGTTCAATATGAACCAACTAATTTGGCTAGAGTTTGGTTTCGCTAGCAATAAATCTTGCAGTATGTCCTAGTCATGAGAGCCAGAGCTAAGATGCTTAAATACAGTTATGGACTTGCTAACAACTAAGAACAAAATTGCTTGATACTAAGATAATAAACTAATCAATTAATCACACTGTCAAGAAAGAATGCAAAATGTGAATCTCCAACACAGGCAGTGTTTGGCACTAAAACAGGACACCCCTGTTTCCTATCCCGAAAGCCTAAATCTAAACCAAGTTCATTCAAACTAACAATGACTAAAAGAGAATCTGAAATATTTAATACAACTGAACAAGGATGCAACCTTGCAGCTGAGAAAAACAACAATACAAAGAAAATTACCAGCATCCTACTAACCTATTTGACCCACAGCATCATACAATGTCTATTCTATACTGAAAAACCAACTTCCTACTTATCAATAATCAGTCAATGATGAGACGAAAAATGTTACGTTTTTAGGGGTCGGTTTGAGTCCTAATTCGTATGTTTTTGGTTTGGATTTCACCCAAAGTCGTTTCTTTTCTCATTTTAGGTACTTTTGAAGGGAAAATCACAAAAGAAGCATTTTCGGGCGTTTTCGGAGTGAAAAAGTGCGGAAAACAACAAAAACTCAAAAGACCTTAAAGATCACAGAAGGTGACGCCGTCACACTCTACAAGGTGACGCCGTCAGGAACAAGTGAAGTCCAGAATTGGAAAAATATTCGTGACGGGCCAGAGAGTTCGTAGTGCAAATTGGTGACGCCGTCAACCAAGGCCGTCAGATCTGGAACCAGCAATTATGACCACGTCAAGGAAGGCCGTCTGAAAACCCTAATCGCCGAGCTGACGACGTCACCTATTGGGTTGACGCCGTCAGCCCGCGTTTTCTATATATATAGAACGATTTTTCTTTACTTTATATAACTTTGGAGAACTAGAGTCGAATTTTGGTGTGAAGAACTTTAGGGTTAAACCCTAGTTCGTGTATTAGTGACCTTAGAGGGTATCCTAACCCCTCTAACTTGCATGTTTAATCCAAGATAAGTCTTTATTCATACAATATGTCTATGTGTTGTGTGATTTATGCTTGTACTTGTCTTTCTTTTAACATGCTAGGCTAATTTACTTTGTGTTTGCTTAGATCTAATGAAACCTAACTATTGATTATCATGTGATGTGTATGTTGTGATTGTATTTGGATGAATGTTTCATCTACGTTAGACTAGAGAAAACTGGCTAATCTCCTATACGGTAACAAGCTTGAACGTCTTTAGAAACGTGAATCGTATGTGCGTTATCGATTTTAAGGTAGTATTTCATGCATAGGTTGCTATCGGTGAGCTCATGATAGGATGCTTGACGTATCGTCATAGAGTGAGGTAGGAACTTATAGAGTTAGGGAATTGAACGCACTCCCTACGACTTGTTAGGAATACACCCGTCATCCACGCAAACTCAACATACTAATTACATGGTAAAAGATAGTTAGGGAGTAATGAAATCTAAGTAAACACTATTCTCCACCACTGATTTTCTCTAAAACTAAAAATACAAAAATATAAGTAGCTTAGAAGTAGATAACTTGGGTTAGTTGACTACCAACTAATTCCGCCCTATCCTCCAAAACCAGAGATTTTACTGCTTTCATAAAACATAAAAAATACAAAAAGAATCTTCCTCCACCCTTAGACCTAGATTAGAGTAGCTTTTAGCCTAACGAACACTATTCCCTGCGAGAGAACGATCAATCCCCCGGTACTTGCCACTACACTATACTACATCCGTCAGGTACACTGCCTGGTGGGGATTGCAAGCTTCTCGAGATCCCTCGAGAGGTAAAACGTAGTGCGTGTTGCAATCCACGCGCATCAAGTTTTTGGCGCCGCTGCCGGGGAATAGTTATTGTTTAGGTTAAATTTTATTCTTAATTAGGTCTACTCACTAGACTCCTTTCTAGTGAGATTTTGTTTTATTTTTCTAGGATCCCTTTCGTCTATCTTCTTCTTTGTGCCTTTGTTCGTAACACCTCTTCATGAGTAATATTGATCGTTTGATCCCTGTTATTCGTGTCTTCCGCCGTAGGAATTTCCA
>LBNU01003338.1:147902-167579 GCA_014162995.1 Artemisia annua
TTTGAGTCCTAATTCGTATGTTTTTGGTTTGGATTTCACCCAAAGTCGTTTCTTTTCTCATTTTAGGTACTTTTGAAGGGAAAATCACAAAAGAAGCATTTTCGGGCATTTTCAAAGTGAAAAAGTGCGGAAAACAACAAAAACTCAAAAGACCTTAAAGATCACAGAAGGTGACGCCGTCACACTCTACAAGGTGACGCCGTCAGGAACAAGTGAAGTCCAGAATTGGAAAAATACTCGCGACGGGCCAGAGAGTTCGTAGTGCAAATTGGTGACGCCGTCAACCAAGGCCGTCAGATCTGGAACCAGCAATTATGACCACGTCATGGAAGGCCGTCAGAAAACCCTAATCGCCGAGCTGACGACGTCACCTATTGGGCTGACGCCGTCAGCCCGCGTTTTCTATATATATAGAACGATTTTTCTTTATTTTATATAACTTAGGAGAACTATAGTCGAATTTTGGTGTGGAGAACTTTAGGGTTAAACCCTAGTTCGTGTATTAGAGACCTTAGAGGGTATCCTAACCCCTCTAACTTGCATGTTTAATCCAAGATAAGTCTTTATTCATACAATATGTCTATGTGTTGTGTGATTTATGCTTGTACTTATTTTTCTTTTCATTTCTTTTATATATATCTCTATATTATACGTAGATAATGCCACGTAAACACCACCTCATTGCCCAGTAATTCATTATCAGCCATGTCATCACATTTTGTCCATGTAAGCAATATTTATATATTTTTTTTTAAATTATATTTCGAAATTTTGTAAGCAAGCTATGAAACTATTAAATTTAATTAAATAAATTTCGTGTGTTTGAATGGATTATAATTCGAAATTAAAAAATAGAACTACCAAGATTCGAACATGGGTGGTCTCAAAGATGAACAAGCATGTAAACCACCGGACCAATCCAACTATTTTGTTATTCAATATCCAGTCAAAGTTGATAAAGGCATGAATTAGAAGCACAACTACGTCAACAATTCAAGAAAAACGCACACAAAACCCTAAAACAAAAATCTCAGAACCAAAAAAAAAAACATATTCATTAAAAAAAAAATAAGACACCATCATCGTCATCGTTTTTGCAACCAGCAGTTTTGTTGTAATGAATCTTGAAAAAATGACAATCAATTGTTAATTTTATCAAACTGATTTCTTGGTGAGCTTTATTTAGTTTCAATGATTTGTGATTGGTTTATTTAAGTTTTTTGTTAAAGACTTGCATGTTTTAATCCGTTTTGTTTGTAATAGGAGATGAGATGCATGGAATTAAATCGTTTGCTTCTCAAATCGGCTTAGAACAGGTTTTAGAAGCAGGTTTGACATAAAAAATCAACGAGTGGCTTGGTGTTAACATCTAAGGGCTTATGTAAGTTTGCCACTATGTCTAAAGGTGTTTATAAGTATAAGTTTGGTCATTCATTGTTTCAGTGGGCCAGTTGGTGAGACTGGAGAGGTTATCCATCTCCGGCAACCTGCTAACCAGCCTGTTTATAAGTATGAAATGCAAAAGGTGGCCTTCCAACTGGTGTCTAATTTCCATTGTGAAACAACTTGATTTGCAGGTGCTTAAAAGACACAACACAACACTGCAATTAAGTAAGGTAGTTTTTCTAGATGAGTTGATTTTTTGTTTTAGTGGTAATTTACAGCGTTAAGCAATGAGAAAGATTTTTAAATTGTTATTTAGGGACTCATTAGGCCCATTGGTTTGAAGCTGCCGAGAATGATGAGGTGAATATGATGGTTTCAGCAACGAATATTAGCAAGTGTAACTATTGAACTAACTGATTCAATGTTGCGTTTTCACACCCACGGAGAAAAAAAGGTACTAAATTAATCATTCTTGATTATGTAATTACTTCCCATAATGATGATGTTCTGATAAAGTTAAATTCAACAGGTTGAGTGAGGGCAACGATTCAAACACTGATCTTTGTTATTGGATTTTCGTAATGAAATTCCAGTGATTACTCAAAATCCTTTTGTGTCCATGTATGTGTTTCGCATTCATATTACTATTTTACTTTTTGTCTTTTCTTTCATGTCTTCGGTCACCCTTTCAAGATATCTTTGAATCTAAACTTCTGTTTACAACTTGTATTTGCAGAGCGTTTGGCTCTTATCAGACAACAGAGGGCAGAAGCAGCCAAGAAACGTGAAGAAGAGAAGGCTGGTAGTGATCTAATTCTTGCTCTTTTTTTTTATTTTTTTTATTATTTTTTTATTTTTTTACGTTAGAAAATGAGCAGCTTTGATAGGGTTTTTATTATATGTACAACAGCCGTGGCTGAGGCTGATGTTTTTCTGAGCAAGCTGCCCATCAATCAACAAAAGGATTTTACCTGCGAGGTATGTAAAACATACGACACTCAAAGTTTGCTACTTATTCCTGTTATTTTTGTTATAAGTTTATTGATGCGTTTTACACAGCAGAAAGAAAATAAAAATTTATAGTTATGGGTTGATTATTTTAAGTATAGAAGAAGATATTGTTTTATTTGTATTCGGTTGTGGTGGAAAGTTAAGAAATAAAGCAGCAACAAATTTGTGGATGTTTCGTTGGACTATAAGGAGCACAAAGGGTGGCTGTGAGTTTCTAAATTAGTAATACAAATAATAGAAAGAAAGAGGTTGGTACTTGGTATGAATTATGAAATCTAGCTGTGTTTTTGTAACCCAATATTTGTGCACATTTGGTTAGGCCAAAAGCCTAATTGTTGAAGTTGAGTCTTCTTAAAGATTTATTGTTTTGTTGGTTTATGTGTAGGAAAGGTATTATAGGAGGAATGAAGAATGCGGATCAGCCGGATCGCACTCTACAAGGAGACTTCAAAAGGTGATTAATTTGATGGTTGTGGTTCGCTATTATAGTATAGGATTTAATATTTTATATTTTTGTGTATAACTCCCTGTAACTGAGTAAGTTGTGGTCATAAGTGGTGTATAAGCTGTTGTTATAGATTAAAAAGAAAAATAGGGTGGATAAAGGTCTAAGATTTTAGTTTGTTGTATGGTATTTGTTTAAGCCTATTTTCGGCCTTCTGAGCTTATTTGATTTATGCTTTTAGTTGCAGGCGGGCAAAAATTGCAAAACTCAATTTGCAGCCTGTGCAGGAGATTAAGTTTACATGTTATGCAGCCGTTTCTGATAACAAAGTATTGTGATTTCCCTTTTTTAATTAAGGAATATATATATATATTCTCTGTTTCAGATGTCTTTGTTAGTCATTCAAGGATGCTTATCTAATACCTATTATGAATCCAGGTTCATACCGAAATAAAAGGCTTATAGCATATGCCCCAGACAGATGAGTTGACATGGTAGCAACAGAGATGCGTTCCCGATCGGTAATTCTTGCTTAGTAAGTACCCTTATCTAAATTTATAAATGTGACTAAGGGGGTGTTTGGACGTACAGTTGAAATTCATTATTATTTGCTGCTTAGGGAAATTTGATGTTTTTAAAGTAAGTTTAGTGGATTACTTTTAGTTTCAATGGACATGTTGTTGGAGATATAACGAAAGTGAGCACTCTGATGAGGCAGTAAATCGAACTCATAAAATGCTTAAACACAATAAACTATTAATGAATTGATGTTTTGTTCAGATATTGGTTGATTTACATGGATTGATGTTTTGTGCAGATACGTGTATTAATTGGAAAGGTTGGAGACATTATTCGGACATTGCAAAATAGCTAAGGGGCAAAGATTCAAATCACACAGAATGCCGAGGCTAATCCCAATTCGGCAAAACTTTTGGATATCCACCCCTTCCTCTCCAATTCTGGAATCCAAACACTTACCTTCTTTCTCCCTCATCCCTCTCTCTAAAAATCCGGTCAGCCACCATCGACACCGTTTCCTAACCAAAATTCAAAAAACGGGCTTTTGTAAGTTTATTAACTGTAATTAAATTTTCAGTTTTAAGTATTTTTTTTATTTTAAGGCTTTTTTTTTTATTATGAGTTGGGTTTCGATGTTAAAGTTGTTAAATTTATGCTTATGCATCTGGAACAAAATTTTACCGGCAAAATTTAAATATTTTTATCGTTTTTCAGTATACTTTACAGCATTTTTGTTGGTTGGTGAGATGGGTTGTGCCGTTGAGAGATACGGGAAGTCACAATTTGTTCGGTTCGTTGGCAAATAAGCAATATTACCCAAGGACTCAATTACTCACAATTTGGATTAGCATTATAAAGTGACATTCCTAATAAAAATATGTGTTTTTAGTGTAAAGATAAGCAAATACAGTAACTACTCTTATTATAAGACTCGATAATTTACGTTCTTTTTGGCTTATTAAGACTGCTTAACCGTGGCATAGATTAGCATTGAACCGCTTCCTGGAGGTTTACGAGAATAACCGGATGTAAATTAGTGAAAACTAGGCGCCTTGGTGTGGCCATTGTAAGGGCATTGGCGCCCGAGTATGCTCCGGCTGCAAGTGAGCTGAAAGTGAAGGAAGAGGATTTGAAGGGCGAGGAGGAGAAGATGGTGCCTGTTAAAGTTGATGCTCAACCCATTGAGAATGCCTCTTATCATAAGGTAATATAGTGACTTACGGTGTGTTTGGTTTATGGGTACAAGAATGGCCGGGCACTTTTTGAAATTTGTTTTTAATTTTGAGATACAACTTTAACGAATAAAGATGGACACTGAACTTAGCGTACGTAAAAATGAGTGTTGACAACCTTCATATAAGTACTAACCACACAATGGTATTATAAATGATATCCTAAGTAGTACACATATCCATTCCATCCTATAGCGATTAAATTGATCAAACCAAACACCCCTTAGTATTTTGATCATATTTGATACATTAATCATTCACACACTTCAAATAAAATGGACCGGAATGTGTTTCTAGATGGTTTAAAGCCGAATTTAAATAGTTTTGAATACCATATAGAGTATACCATTTTGACCTGTTAACTAAGTTTTCTTTCTTAGTTCTATTAATAGATAAGAAAATTCACGCATGACCCAAAACCTATTAAATCATAATCCCTATTAGCTTCCTGTGGATAATTTAATGATAACACATATTGCGAATTCGTCTTACCACAAAAGTATACATTAAGTACTTGATACTATTTGCTTTGGTTAGTAATATTTTTTGCGTCTTTTTAATTTGTTACATATTGCATCTTATGAACTGGGGTAACATCTTTTTCTTCACTTATAGAAATCAAAAAGCAAGTATTGAAATATTCAACAAGTCCTGGTGTTCACCACTTTCAACAGTTTTTATTCTTGAATTCATTAGCATCCAATATTCTCTTACATATGGGGATTTACTCTTCCTGATTGTTGTTCATTTGGTTTCTTATCTTTTTGAGGATGAAATATGAGTCTCCAATAGTTTGCTTCATTAAGCTTTTCAAGGGAGACCGAGTTAAAGAAGTGTTTGATTATGAAGTGGATCGATTTTTTATAGGATGGAAATAAAGGAACAAACTTTCAAGTGTCGACCTTTATAGGAATGGACCCGCCCTACAGTCTCCCTGATAATGTAGCATTGCTAACACTCCAGATAACATTTTATACGGTTATACCTAATAGGAATAATACAATAGGTAGCAATTTGACCCGTTTACTTATGAATGGGTCGGTTTGAGTTATGTTATATCTCAAACGGGTTGATTCTAAAAATTAACTTAACTGGGAATCTTAGTTGAATGGATTGACAGTCACCTAGAGTTAACTTTAAATGCCGATATATGCAACCTCCTATGGACCTGGTATGTTGCTATTTGATTAAATACGAATGCAGATGACGAATAATTAAAAAATTATACATATTACTTACTTTTTGTTTTAGGTCTTCCGTTTTGCTGACACATACAAAGGTGCATATGGTGATTCTTTGTACTTTGCTGTTTGCCCATTTTATTGTGACAACAATGGTTATCAGGTGCCTATCTTCTTAAACTCTTTGATTCGTTTTCTGTAACATTTAGAACAAGCTGAATGATTGTCTAAATGAATGGCTCCAAGCATTTTTGTTAACGGGTTAGTTTGACCTATTAATGATGAATTGCTTTGGACAACAGCTTGGTTGCAAAAGGTGTAAAAATCCGGCAATACAGAGAGTACAAGGTACGTAACCAAGAGAGTAGTTTTTGACTTCTAGACAACTCATATGATGTTTCAAAATCTCATATTGATGGTCGTTTATTGTCTGTTTTATCAGCTCAAAGTACGGATGTTGGCAAAGGAGAGTGGGATGCCTTTTGTGTTCGCTATGGTGCCGAGATCACATATAGTGAAAAAAGTGGCGCAACACGGATAAATCAGTTGTTCTCAATTGCAAGGCGAAACGTAAGATGTTATTATGATTTTTGTTTGTGATTGCTTCATCAGTTATGATTAGTTAGTGTGTGATAACATAGGTGTTTGTTGTGCGTGCTCCTGCTTTTATATTTGTAGATGAGATTGATGAGTTAGTATCTAACACAAAAGTATCTTAAATGTTTGATCATGAGGTGCGTTGTGTCAAAGCCTAAACCTTTTCAAATTAGATAGAAAGGTTTGTTAATGTTTTGTTGTGTAGTTTTTTTGACAAATTTATGTTTATATTTGATTTTCACATTGTTGTTGATAAAAAAGTTTAGAAATTTTCTGATGTTATTGTTAATTACAGGTTTGATCCAGGATTCGCGTGTGCTTTTCTTTCTTAGGACGAGCAAGTTGCTAAGCCATAGGCCGCACTTGAACCATGTTATCCATATAGTTGTCGCGTCATACAGGTAATTTAATAGAAAAAGAAATGTTTCATATTTTGACTGAGGTTTGAGTTTTTACAGATAAATGGAATATTTCTTTTTGAGAAATGAATTATCTAATTTTACATTTGTCATATTTTAAAGGAGGCTTGAGCACTGTTAGGATCTGAAAACTTAGTGAAAGGTGAGTGATGAAATCCTTTCCTATGTAAGCATGCTAGCACAAGATCAGTATGGAAATATGTTGTTCAGGTTTGTACGTAATCTATACCTCTGAGCTTTTGTTTAATGAAATTCACATTCAGATATCATTTACTAAATAATTTTGCCATATGTAACTAAATATCATACAATGTTATAGAAATGGTGCTTTCCAGATATTATGACTTTAGTGGATCTCTCAAAGGACCAAGAATCTATCTTAATATGAAGGTCGTCGAATTTTCCTCTGTCGAGACCATTGCAGATTAGACATATTTGTTCAACTATTTTTGGTGATGAAGAATTACCATAGTATTTGTTGGGTTCCTTCAGTACCCAAGTCTCACTGAACTGAATTTGAACACAAACTACGCTAAGTGTTGGATAACCTTGAACACTTCAGGTCACTGAGTGAATAGTCATTCAAGTTTTAATTAGTGTGTGTAAGTTTTAATTAATGCATATTTAGTTTTCATGTCTTAATCTTTCAAGCTTATTTCTTTTCGTCTTCAATCTTCTTGTTTAATCTTTACAAGTTTTATCTTAATCTTTGCTTAATCTTTTATAAGTAGTTGTTGTCACCTTTGCATGGTTTTACATTTTTGAGTCGAATAAATAAGCTCATGGGCTAGGGCTTGTTTGGTTGGTGTCGTGGCTTATTTGGTAGCTTAGTTAGTGTCTAAAACTAGTTCTTAACAAGTTTTCATTGGTTTTTATTAGATTTAATCATTAGAATTACGTACAAAAAATCATCCAGTGTCCAAAATAGTATTTCGCGAGTTTGGTGTTTTTGTTTTAGGGTTTTGCGAGTAAGGACATGTTTTTGCGAGTAGGAGAATAATTTTCTGTCTTTGCGAGTATCATAGGGATTTTGCGAGTATGGGTAAGGTTTATAGCGAGTATGATAGAGTTCTAATTTTTGCGAGTATGGTCTTGGCAACTAGTTAGCGAGTATCTTTCATTTTTGCGAGTATGGGTTCCCAAGTCTTGCGAGTTTGAGTTGTTTTGCGAGTAGCAATGTTGTTTGCGAGTTTCGTCCTTGGCAAACATTTTCTTTTGCGAGTTTGGTCCCAAGCTCTTTGCGAGTATGGGATTATTTCCCATTAGCGAGTATGAGTTGTGAAAGATTGCGAGTATGAAACCTTTTCATAGCGAGTATCACTATCACATAGCGAGTATGGTTTAAGTCTTAGTTGCGAGTATCATTTGTTGCAAGTATCAAAGTTTCATAAGTAGTGGTAGCGAGTATGGTTTAATATTGCAAGTCTTATTTTCTTTTTGTGTCAAGTCATTGTAGTTTTATAAGCCGAGCTTGGCTTTTATATACTTCATCGTTTACCGAGTGAAGTTTATTTTCTCTCATTTCTAAACGTTACTCCGTCGACTTTTATTTTAATCTTTTCTACTTAGTTTATTTTTCTTTTAAACATTGTCTTTTCTTTTCTTTAATTAATTAAAACTAAACAAAGAGTGTCATTTCTTTGTTTTTTTTTCATTTTTTTGTAGTATTACTATTCTCTATATTATACGTAGATAAATTCGCATCGTAGTTAAACACCACGGGTCATTGCCCGATAGTTCATTATCAGCTGTCACTACCATTTAGTCAGTTAAAGCGGAAGTATTCTATAATTTCTTTTTGGTAAATATATTTGAAATTTTGTAAGCAAGGTATGAAATTGCTGTATTATTCGTAATTAAATAAATTTCGTGTGTTTGAATGGCATATATAATTCGAAATCAAAGGAATAGAATACCAAGATTCGACCATGGGTGGTCTCAAAGGATGAACAAGCATGTAGCAGCCACCGGACCAGATTCCAACTATTTTGTTATTTCATATCCCAGCCTCAAGAGTGATAGAAGCGGAGATGGAGACACTACGTCAAGGGCAATTCAAGAGAAAAACGCCACATGACCCGTGGAAGCAAACAATCTGCAGACCAAAAAAAAACCGTTATTCACTTAAAAGAAATAGAGGACCATTCATGTGCATCGTTTTTGCAATTCCAGGCAGTTTTGTTGTAATTGAATCTTGAGAAAATGACATCAGTTGTTACTTTGTATCAAACTGATTTCTTGGGTGAGCTTGTTATTTAGTTTCATATGATTTTGTGATTGGTTTATTTTAAGTTTATTTCGTTAAAGACTTCATTTTGTAATTCGTTTTGTTTGTCTAATAGGAGATGAGATGCATGGAATTTTTTTTGTAAATGTGTTGCTTCTCAAATCGGCTTAAGATAACAGTCGTTTTGAATTGGCATATTTTGGTTTTTGACTTTAATTAATAATTGATGTGGTCTGTGTTTAACACTCTAGAGGAGTTATTATGTAGATAGTTGTCATCTATGTTCTAAAGTGTTTATAGTTTTATTTGGTTGGTCATTCAGTTGTTTATTGGGCCAGTTGGTGAGACTGTGGAGGCTTTGTGATATCCATTCTCCGGCACACCTGCGTAACCAGCTTCTGTTTTTTTTGTATGATATGTCTAATGTGCCTTTCCAATTGTTGTTATATTTTCATTTGATATATCAACTGATTGCAGGTGTTCTTAAATGTCATTCATACACTTATCATTGAATAAGGTTATGATGTTAGTTGTCTATATTGGTGTTTGTTTAAGTGGTATAATTTGCAGCGTAAGCAATGAGAATGATTTTAAATATGTTATTTTTAAGGGACTCATTAGGGCCCAATTGGTTTGAAAAGCTGCCAGAGAATGATGAGCGTAATATGATGGTTTCAGCACGACATATTAGCAAGTGTAAACTATGCAACTAACTGATTCAATTTCGTTTTTCACACCCACGGAGAAAAGAAGGTACTAAATTCAATATTATGATTATGGTAATTACTTCCCATAATGATGATGGTTCTGATGAGATTAAATTTCAACAGGGTATGAGTGAGGGCAGGGACGATTAAACACTGATCTTTGTTAGTTGGAGATTTTCGTACATGAAATTCCAGTGATACTCAAAATCTTTTGTGGTCCACTGTATGTTTTCGCCTTCATATGACTCTATATTACTTTTTTGTCTTTCTTTCATGTCTTCGGTCACCTTTTCAGATAATCTTTGAATCTAAGACTTCTGTTTACGGTGTATTTGCAGAGCGCTTGGGCTCTTTCAGACCAACAGAGGGCAGAAGCACGTCAAGAAACGTGGAAGAGAGGAAAGGCTGGTTCCAGTGATCTAATCTTGCTTCGTTCGTTCTTTGTTTTTTTTGTATTTTGTTTGTTTTTTTTTTTTTTTTTTTTGTTTCTTTTTCTTTTCTGATGTTAGAAAATGAGCAGGTTTGATAGGGTTAAAGTGGGTAAATTTTTAGTGATGAACAAAGTTCAGCAGGGTAAAAATTCTTTTTTGTCCTTTCTTTAAAAGGGTTTACAAGTAGTAAATGTGTCTCAAGTGGGGAATATGTTTCTGTCATGTACTTAGATATAGAACCATATTTAATCTACGTTTTTTCATAATCTAAATCAACAAAGCTGGAGGCTCAAATACAGCAAACCACCAAAAACATTAACTTCATATGAGATTTCAGCGGTCACGAAAAACATATCATATAAACCTGCATAACACACCGGAAATGCTCGCACCTTTTGGCCACAAGATCTACTGGTGCGAAACCACAAATTTGGTGGGCTGGGTAATGGGTCAAACACGTTTGTGTATCTTTTTGGTACAAATGGATATGGATTAGTTTATATCAACAGTTTTTACTCACCTATTTGCCTTTACGAGGCACTCTGAGAAATCCGAAAATGAAAACATAAGGCGTGCCCAAGTTAAGATCAAAGTTCAGATTTTTTAAGAACTGTTGTCTCCTAATATGGATTTGCACATATGAATTTTTTAAGATCAAAGAACATGCGTTTGGGAATGTGGTCAAGAAAAAGAGGTTGTTGACGGTGCAAAGCACAAAACTGTGACAATGTGCAGGTTGTAAATTAATATTTTGCGGATGATCTGTTTATATAGGATATCTAATTTTATATAAATATCTATTTTGATGTCTTTTGTTGTCTAGGTAGAAAGTTATGAGCGACTTTCACCATTAGTAGCATTAAAGACATCATCTTGGAGCTTTTTCAAACATTAAAACTGGTCATTGCTTAGTCACATTTTCACGCAATAAAATATACAAACTAAAGGTAAGATTTATATATATATGTTTGTAATGGTTATTATATGTTAAATGTTAGCAATGTTACTATTGTTCAATAAATAAAACTTTAAAAGGTTGTTTGTGTTGGGTTTTCAAGGTGATTAAATGATTATGTCATTATTTCGTTGTTATACCACCATAGATATAGAAAGGATTGTTGGAACACTCAGATATGATTTTAGACTTCATATACTCAGAATTTCTTAGTAGCTCGATTTAGATATGATATCATTTCATATTTGATTAGTCTTTTGGTATTTCATTTGAAAAAAAGCATCGTTGCGCAATATAGTAATTGATAAACCCAACAGTTGAATACAAGTCCAAAATGAAAGGAAGAGAATTTTAAATGTTAAATGGCTGCAAAATAATGGAAAAGAAAGTTTGGAATGTTTGATTATAATAATCTGCTTATAGACCTATATATAAGTAATTTATATACATTTCATTAGATATCTATGTGATTCTCTTATTAAAAGTACTGCCTTTGTAATAGTCAACTTTGTATCAGCAGCTCCAAAAATCATTTGAAGCGCATTTACATCCATTGCTACAAGTCATTAAGAAAAAAGAAAAAAAAAAATCATTTGAAGCTACTTTGAAGCTACACAGTGTTTGACATGCAATTATAGTTTCAGTTTAACTAAATTCTAAGATCTTAAAAGCTCGATTAAAATTGTTTTCTCTATGGGATTGCCAATAATCAAATATTGGCATTCTTCATCGGTAGAGTGTATTTGTTTCTGACACGTTTGGGGATTGATGAAAATTGATTACAGTTTAGGAAGCTTCCTCATAAGTTGATGCATTTTAGAATCCTTGACATCTTTCCCATGTTCAGTCCAGTGGTCCTCCGATATGCCGCCCTTAATTCCGGGGATTTTATTCCCGAAAATTTTCCAACTTGAATCGAATTGACTGAATTTCTCTTTAGTTTCATGTAAATCACAAAATCTTGAGAATGTCAAATATTACTGAATTTCTCTTTTTTTTAAGAAGGCTGCAATTTTTTAAACTTTTGACACCCTGCAAGTCTGATTTTAACTTTTTGGTTGTACAGGTTTTTTATGCCATGGTCTTTTTTTCATCATCGGGAGTCAACTCGGACAGTTTATGAGGTTATTTTGTTATAAATATATTGACTTCATACGTTTTTATGATAAGATGTAGTATATGTATTTAAGGGTGGAGCAGCCGGGATCATTAAGAGAAAATACGCAGTCTTGACCCCTGAATGTATCTATCCATATAGGAATCAGGTAACCCTGACGATAATGACGGTTCGAGGTCAGGCCTTTAGGAAGAATTTGTGAATGAGCCTGCCTTTATTCAGACAAAAACACAACATTTTGGCCACTATATTCACCACCATGCATCGTTTTAAATGGGTTTATCGAGAAATAAGTTTAAGTCCTTCGGCTCTCCTTTAACGATATGAACAGTATGTGAGTCGATTGCTGCTGCTACCTTCAATCTCTTGATAGATTACTCTCTCCTATAATCAATCACCATAGACACTATTAAACAAATCAGTCACTACACATTTAGTTATTGATAACTTAACATATTTTGTACTTTAGAGTTCCATTTTGTGTACCACTTTTGTTATAAATAAGTATAGTTTACTTTTTTCATTATAGAAGTGAGGAAATCAGTCACTTATTTATTAAAGATACCTGAGGTCTAAGACGGAATGGCTTAGGTGGTGGGGTTGCTTTGGTGGTACCATTATTAGCTGAAAAGCATTGAGGCGATGGAGGATTAGTTTGGATTTGCAACACTCTTTCTTCGTCTTTGCTTATTATGTTTTTCATATTTAATGCAATGGGGGTGTTCTCTGGATCACAGTTTAATCTGCATAGGCACATAAATTAGATGGTTGAATTCACATTCCATGAACTTGACTAAAAAGCAAGATATAAAACAATGAAGCATACACACAAATTTACATGGATATGTCCATCAGGATATGATTGCACCCCAGTCTGAAACTACACTAAATTAGAGTATACTTTTGTTGGGCATATAAGTTCGTCAAAATGGACCCTAATACTATGATGTTTTTGCACTGTTCTATTTTCAGATACGCATACGGTTCAGCTGAAGATCTTGGCCAACAAAATAAGGTAATCTGAGTTTCATCTATTAGTTCATGTTTCGATTTAAAATGACAAGATTAATCAGATTTTGTTACTTTCTTGAAGTTGGCATTGTCAATTAAACCCAAGCTACTATCAAATTGATATCTACTTATATCCATGCAAGGAATTGGCTGGGCAACCAGAGGTCATTGTTTATTGACAGAAGATCGATCGGGAAGGATATGTTGCAAATAGGAAGGCAGTAGCAGAAAAGTCACCTCAGGTTAGTTTCAATCATTTCCTTATAGTAGATAACGATTCTGGTATTTACATATTTGTAATATTGAGATGCCAAACCTTTAAAAGGGCATATGAGTATTCTGGAAGGACTTATGAAGGCTGAGAAAGCTTTGAAATTAAACTAAAGGAAGGATTCGTACAAGATTTTGGGTATTTGAAAGACTGCATCCATCAGTTACCAATGTTGTTTAATGCAATTCTAAGTTGGCTATCGCGGTGTAGGCAATGGATGAGTTTTTTTTTTTTTTTTTTTTTTTTTTTTTTTTTTTTTTTCCACCCAGAAGTGGATTACTCTAATTCATAATATTGTGTACAATTGTGGGTATATTGGAACCTTTATGTTTCAAGATGCCCACATTAATTAGTATAGACTACAATGTTATTCTAGATCAAACTCTATCCCGTTAAAATTTGGTGGTTTCTTCATAGCCATTTTCGAAAGGGGTGANTTATTTTTTATTTTTTTTTTTTCACACCAGAAGTGGGATCACTCTAATTCATAATATTGTGTACAATTGTGGGTATATTGGAACCTTTATGTTTCAAGATGCCCACATTAATTAGTATAGACTACAATGTTATTCTAGATCAAACTCTATCCCGTTAAAATTTGGTGGTTTCTTCATAGCCATTTTCGAAAGGGGTGATGAAATGATTTGTGCTTCATCCATCAGGTTGATTTGTGCTTCATCCATCAGGTACGGTGCTTTGTGGTTCGATAACTTCGATGTGTATTAAAAATGGACACACTTTTTTGATATTGGATCTTTTGACCTTATACTTGATCATATGGACAGGATCCATGGAAGCCAACTAGCAGAGATGCCATTTATTAGGACCCGCCATTTGTATAGAGGCCAAGGAATGTGTCTTCGGCTATTGGATGCTATAGAATCAGCAAGGAGATTATGTATATTGCATTGATTGTGTTTTTTTAAGTGGCAACTTTGACTCATTTACGTATGGTCAAGTTGGCTTGTGTTTCATCTCCAATCAACCAAACCTAGAAATATAGTTTAAAAGGGAATGGGTCAAATTGGTCAAACAAAATAATGATCACTTAAAATCTATGGTCAATGCCTACAACCACTGGCATTTCAATAAATTGTTATCATGTAATAATAATTCTTTCTAATATCTAATTTTACAGCGCAAATCAGTTTGATAATTATAACAGTAATGCGAGTTTTAATATAATCTTCCCAGATCTCTCTATATATATGCAGGTTCTGATGTTACTTTCTTTTGTATATCAGTATGTAAATTTCAGAGAAAATGTCATCAAAGAATGTGCCTTCAAACCGAAAAGATGCAGAATTTGCTCATACATCATTACTGGAAATCACATCTCAATATCAAGTGATAATTGAACTGAACTTACTAGCTTACGTGTCCTCTTTTTTATAAAATTTTACGTAGTTTCTTAAGTACCTTTTAGCAGCTCAAATCATCACTCTTTTCTACTATCTGTTATGATATTTGATAATAGAAAATGATTAGCAAAGTGTAGAGTTTTTTAGTTATGTATTATCTTTTGGTATTGGTCTTTAATCGTTATTTTAAAGAATAAAACGGACAAGCATGCTAAAGGCCAATGGGCCAAAATCCTTTTATACATGGATTGACATGAGTTGGTTTAGTGTGCAATTATGATAACTTGAATAAGGGGTGTGGTTCAACAGCCGTTTGAAGAAAAAAATGATTTAGGGGTTGTTTGGACATAACATGTTTTATAGGCAGCAAGGTAACTAAATTACTACATCTACCTGTATTGGAATGAAATTGTGATTATGTCTTTGCTCAAGCAAGAAAATTGGGACAATGTGATATCAGGTAAATATTTTTATCTAATTGCAAACCAACAGTTAAGTTAAAACTTTAAACAGGTTTCATAGCATGCGCTGCAGTTTATCATAATCCCTCTTTATTTTTTTCAGACCCTTTATCGATGCGATTACCAACTTCTACTATGTTTGATAATTGCGTAACTCATCCAAAGATGACGCTTCAGTTCATTCATTGGATGCTACAGGTGAGGGTTAGTGGTGAATCTTGAGTCGTGCATTTTTGTTATGGAGAGTTTTTGAGCTCTCCTAACTTTTCATTTTCGCAAGTTACTTGATATGGAACTAAATGAATTATATACTGTTTGAAGTGTGTTAATAAGATACTGAGTTCAATTGCATATTTGCTAAATTCTTTATATTTAAGCGTTTATGTGATGACACCTGCATAATAGAGATAACATGAATAAGTTTTCTTTTAGCGATTGCTAAAATAGTTACTTGATAGCCGAAATATAAATATAAATCAGAAGCATGACTTATAAATATCGTAAATTTGGTTGTGTAAAATTTGGACCCAATTTGCCTACATCATGTTTATTATCTAAGAATTTGGTAGTACATTTATGGAGGAAGACTTATGAGTTGGACCATTCTCTTACATCTGTAGACGGTTTACAGTCCATAACAGAACCATATCCGACACCCCCTTTCCACCATTTTTAAATGTTGTGGGCAAGAGGGGGCGGGTTTGGGTAACGGGTCAAGTTTAGTACAAATTAGTTTTGGCTGGCTACATTCATTAGAAGGACGAAGAATAATTTGCTAAAGAAAACAAAATCTAACACTTAGAAGCCATATACAAGATTCCCATATCTTTGAACAATGCCATTAAGGAGGTGTGACATGTCACATTCATTTTAAAATTTCATATAAAGTAGTTTACAATCTTAGTGTCTTAGAGGAGTTAAATTGGGACAAATGATTACATTTTGTAGGTGGTGATACGGGAAGCTGTAAAATCTTTATAAGTTATGCTTTCAGCTTAAAGAGGAAGCAAGATTATGCAAGTTCCTTAAGAAGAGATTGTAAACGGAGGAATCAGGTATGCCACTAAGTACTGAGGCAAGTAACGTTTACTCATAAATGTGCACTATTCAATCCCAAACACACCATAATCTACACTATGCACTTTTATATAGTTTGTTTCTTGATTATTCAATGGGAAAAGGGGATTAGAAACCTCTACATTGTAGCTTATATAATTTAAGTTTTGATCACAGTTTTGTTAATTCCTTGCAGACGTGTTTAAATATTCAATCCCAAACACCCCATAATCTGCACTATGCACTTGAAGTTGACCAGGTAACATGTTATGTAATACTTTTCTTTTCTTATATAAATGCATACATAAGAACTCGATAAGCAGACAAATTCGAGGAGCTTTGCTGCCTAAAACATCAAAGCATGATCTCATTTCAATACTTGGAGACACGACTGATCAGAAGTATCCTATTTATATGCAAGGTATAATAGTCAAACCATCTCAATATATATAAATATAGAATTTTTTAACGATAATCATAAGGCTTGCTAGCTCATCGGGCGGGTTATGCTTTCATACTTTGTCCTTGCGTATCACTTTAAAACTTTTTTCCCACTCATATTAATATTAAATAATATTGAATTGCTTAAGTTCATACTCTGTATTAAAGTTTTTTATTATTACCTATGTTTTAAAATGTATTTAAACCACCCTTATTTCGCTATAGAAAAAAATCCAACGATAATTATAAGTCATGCCCGCATCTGTGATATGCATAAAAGAAATACATGAAAATGGGGTCGACACAGGTATGTTTATGTGCTTTACCTCTTATAATACTCTATACTGAAATCTAAAGACACGAAGCAAATTGCGATTGTGTGTGATAAATTTAATGAACATATCTTCATACGGATTCTTCATTTATTTTTATCAAAACACTTATATTTGTATTTGATGGTTTGGTTTATTAACGATGGCTTTAAGGAACTAATAATCTTTTATTTTTAAAATTCGCAGCCTCTCAATCTATGAAGAAAATTATGGAAATTATTTCTTATATGTTGATACCAACCTGTTCTAAAATTATCATCATAAATAGAAATGTTCTCACACTTAAAAATTATTAAATATCAAAGTTCATTTGTTTAAATTTTGGCCGTATTCTTTTCGGCTTATATTTATAAAGATGAAAAATTTAAGAGGTTTACATGATTCTCTAAGTGTTTATAAATGGTCCAATTTTGGATATTGAGAAGATGTGAACTCTACTCATCTATTTGGATATCGAACTATCTAATGTTGTTCAATTTGGTATGGTTAAAAGGTTGGTTGTTGGCCGGCTTGGAGCTATTTTTGAACAGATATTTTCGACAAACTTTTAATCAATACATTACTTGTGCATAAAATTAAGATGTAGTAACGGTTAAAATTAGTCAACTCAATAACAATAGTGTCACGGTGTTTTATCTTTTAGTATATTACTAACTACCAAAATTTAAAAGTAATCGCGTACTAAGTATGACTTGAGCATGTAGAGTAGCCTCAAGATATATCGATATCCACTTTCTTTTGTCGCTACGCTTATAAAAGGTTGAAAAAAAAAATATATTATTTCTTTAACGGATTTATTATGTATTAAATTTTGGTTATTAATATCTAATTTGATTGCAACTTTAAAAGTTGAATTCCCGAGACTTTAATATCATTTTAGTTACTTCAAGAGCTGTAGGAGTCGACCACCAAAGGCTTAAGTATAGGAAAATGATTAATACAAGGTATCTTCCTTTATTTTATAACACCCTGGTTTAAAAACCTTTTCATAGATATAGGCACATTGTTTTCAAAATACTGAAGTGAGGGCTGTTTGGAAGTAGTGTTAACAATTATGTACATATAAATATTTTGTTAAAGTGCTTTAACTATATGATCCTAAACTAATTGATCTTACTGTTATCAGCTAATCTAAACACCGCCTGAGTGATTTAACTATATGGTCATATCTAACATCTAAGTACCACGTATATAGGTCACACGGAGTTAGTTGAAAATGTGTATGATTGGAGTTACAAGCTATTTTTAGAATGTTTCTAAAGACTGTTTACTTTTGTTATTGAATATGCGAGGATCAAAATAATTAACTCAAATTAGTAATATGACAATTCTGATGTTTTTATGAGCATACAACAAACAAACATTAATTAATTAACTATCAAACGCATTACTGATTTAAACAGAACTAATTTTGTGTAAATAAATTACTATTATACTAAAGCAGTACTCATATTAAGCTAAAAATAAAACGAATAAAAAAAACGGCCAATTTATCATTCACTTACAAAAACAATTGCAAAATACAATTTATCATTCACTTACAAAAACAATTGCAAAATACAATCTATATAATGCTAAAATAAAATAAAAAATAAATAATTGAATCGCACATATCAACAATCCTTCAATGGCCATCGAGGCATATATTTCTTCAGCACTCAATGACCATTTGTCAAAATCATATGCTATCTACTAAAAGAACATGTATATACTTTTAAACCAATTGATATTACAGAAATATAAAGTAAAACTACAACGTTTATATTTCTTATCATTTAACTAATATCTTCCAACAATTTAAAAAAACAAAATAATAATAATAATAATAATAATAATAATAATAATAATAATAATAATAATAATAATAATAATAATATAATAATAATAATAATAATAATAATAATAATAATAATAATAATAATAATAATAATAATAATAAAGAAAAATAATTCATATTTAAAAGTCAAAAAATTTATGTCTTCTAAATAAAAATATTAACACCATCAAGAATTGTTCAATATTTCCCATTAACTAATACTATCAAAATAACAATTAAGCTCCTGTCTTTAAAAAAGAAAATCCGTTAAAAAAAAAGAATAATCATAAGTCATGCCCGCCCATCGGGCGGGCTTTGAAAGCTAGTATATATATATATATATATATATATATATATATATATATATATATATATATACATATATATATATATATATATATATATATATATATATATATATATATATATATATATATATATATATATATATATATACTTAGTAATATCTAGGATCTTATATCCTAGAAAATTCATTTGTTGATTTTCTAGAACTAGAAATTGTTCGTTTACGAACCTTATCTTTTCCCCCTTTGGCCTTATTGAACTTCAACGTTCAACGATACTCATGTTGATGTAGAGAATATATATATGTATATATGTATATATATATATATATATATATATATATATATATATATATATATATATATATATATATATATATATATATATATATATAT